>JAXGGA010021046.1:0-17238 GCA_038373865.1 Uloborus plumipes | reverse complement strand
ACGTTGGTGCTCAATTTTGAGTGTTTTTTCTGAAAAAAAAACAACTAAACGAAGAATGGTTGCGTATGACTTTACCGATCGGTTTTGTGCCAACTCCAAAACTTATGCTTAAAAAGTAATATCAATGGTGGCCAAAGAGTAAAAATAAATTTACTTTTTGGAGCAATTGCCAATTGACGGTCTGAAGTCTGTTCAATTTTTTTTTAAAATACGCTTTTATTAGTTTCACATGTGGGTTTGCTTGTTTGTTTGTATGCATGTATGTATGTATGTAACTCAAAGTAAAAGATAAAATTGACGTTCTTTACAAATATAAAATTTAATATATTTTATACTATCATTAATACTAAAGGCTAAACTATATGTTACATATTGATGTATTTTTACTTCCTTTTACGTAGTAAAGGAAGTATTGTGATCGCGAAAAAAAAAAAAAAAATTCACTCAAATTTGGGTCTTAATTTTGATTTTGCTCACCCCCGAATGAATGTTCCGTAGATTTGCGACCTGTCAGCACGTGCATATGTACCTACCAACATATTAACAGCCGACAAATCCTTTTCAACTATCTCCGAGTTAATGACGACGAGTTTTCTCGTGACGTCGTATGTATGTATGTCGCATAACTCAAAAACTATATGCCGTAGAAGCTTCTAGCTTGGTATGTAGGCTCTGACGAGGGTCTAGTTGTGCACCTCCCCTTGTGGTTGCATTCGAATGTTCCCAAGGGGGTGTTTTACCCCTTTTTTGGGGAAAATCAGTGTTCATTTCAATGCAGACTCAAGTGATATGAATTGGCGCGACCACTTGGCAATATGTCGCCAAGCTTTTGGTCGCCAACTGTATGACGTCAACTACGCGACAAATTTGGCGAAAAAAATAATTTTTTGAATTTGGGTTCAACTTGGCGCTATTGGCGATATTTTGCGAAAAATTCACTGAATGATGTTAAAATCGGCAATTTAGAAAATTAACCATTGTAAAACATTTTTCTGCACTTTCGTGGCAGATTAGGGGTGTAAATATTTGAATTGTTACCCTGCTCACTCCAAGCACTTTTTTTAACACACTTAAGGCAACTACTAAGAAATTTACACGTAAAAGGAAGTAGTGTGCGGTTCATACCAGATTTTTTTTATAAGTACATGTAAACTTATGTAAGTGCACGTAAACATCATGGTTTAAAGCTTTATAATTTCATTAACTCGAAAAGCGTATTTTTTAGTTTTTTGAAAAGAAAAATTTATTTTATTACACTTTTATTAGTTTCACGTGTCGGTTTGTTTGTTCGTATGTAACTCCGAATAGAAGATACAATTCACGTTCTTTGCAAATATAAAAGTAACTACCTGATGTGTCTGACGTCGCACGGGTTCGAATGCAACATGCCAAACCAAGAAAATATATGACTTTCAACTAAGCCCAGTAAAATCATATTTCTTAAAGCCATTTTTTGTGATCATGCGGTAGATTAACTGGGTGTGAAGAAGAATGTGAAATCCAACTTAAATGCATTATTTATTTTATCCGTGTGATTTTCCAAAAAATCATTTTCTGTTTTCTAACTGTTGCCGAAATCAATTCTCTTTTTATTTAACCCGGTATCGATGATTGGCATAGATGAATATAAAAATCCTAAGAAAGCAATAAATTTCATACTTATTCCAGAGAAGCCTTGGTACAAAATTTTCATCATGATTACTATTAATATTGTTGTTGCGATGCAACAAATTTTTGCAACAATATGTGGAAAATTTAATCATTTATGGGGAAATGACATGAAATTTACTGTTCCATAATAACTTTTTAAAACTAAGTTTTTTATAAATAAATGATAGCCTATCCTGATTCCTGTTAATGTAGCTATCTACGGTGAAAAAAATGTTTAAAATCGGTCCAGTAGTTTTGAAGATAACCCCGGATATATGTCTATACATACATACAAAAGTAGTCATTTATGTATATAGATATATTTTTTCTGCTATTATTAATACTAAAGGTTAAACTATATTACACGTCTATATTATGTGGACATGTATGAAGTATTACATGTTGATTGTTGATGTATTACAAGTGTATGTAAACTTAGCGGTTATTCAATAGTTTTGAATATCAAAGGGAAATCGGATTTCAGTTGCACTTTGATAAATTACTTATGAAGGAAGTTTGACTAAACAAATATCTTTTTTTCTTTTTAGTTTGGTGAACTTTAAAAGCGTATTTTTTTGGCTTTTTAAACTGTAATTTATATTATTTTAAATGTTTTTAAAGTCATTTCGTAGTGCAACGTTTTCGACTGCTTTTTCTATTATAACACGGTTGAAACGTTCGCCTTTTTCCTGTGCAGATGAGCGCGAGACCGTGCAGAAGAAGACGTTCCAGAAATGGGTGAACTCACACCTGGTGAGGTGCCACCTGCGCATCACGGATCTCTACGGGGACATGCGCGACGGCAAGATGCTCATGAAACTCCTGGAGATCTTGTCCGGAGAGCGGCTGGTGAGCCCCTTTTTCTGTTTTCTAATTTTGAATTATCGTAATGGGCAATTCCAGGCAACATGGGAATTCGGTGTTTAAAAAAAATGTTGAAAAATTGTCTTAATTTTTTTTTGTACGTTCTCTATATTGATTGAAGTTTACAAATTAGAATAAGGTAACTTCAGTCGAATCATTTTCTTCTTGTAAGAGAACTTGTTATATGAGCTCACAATCTTGTGAAAATCTCTCTCTGCTAGACACAATTTTAAACGAGCATATTTTATTGATTTAGAATGTTTCCACAATTTAATTGCATTTTTTCTGGCAGATTTATTCGATAAGAAAACAATTATTAATAGTACATTTTGAAATTTATTCTTAAAATAATTTTTTAAAGTAGTTTTTAAACCATTAAATTTTGTGTTACGTGAGTCACGAAAACTTAATTTTTTTAACATTTCCAAATTTTATAGCTTACTAGCTGCGTGGCCCGGCGTTGCACGGGCTGTAATGTAGTGAAGGCAGTTTGAGAAAACTACTCGCCACCAAGGCGGCTCGCCTTTAAAATAATGAGAAAAGTTTAAACAGTTTACTCGCCGTCAAGGCGGCTCGTCTTTACAGTAGCGAGGAAAGTTTCAATAAACTACTCGCCGCCAAGGCGGCTCGCCTTTACAGTACCAAGGAAAAGTTTAATAAACTACTCCCCGCTAAAGCGGCTCGCTAAAAAGCTTTCCTGCTTCAAAGAATCAATCGAATTATTTGCACATGCTTCCTCAAAAATAAAGACGATGTCAAGTAGCGCATACTTAGCACTCTCCCTAAATAACAAATAAAATTCCTTTCCAAAAAAAAAAAATTATTTCCAAACTGCTTTCTTCTAAAATTAATTGCAAAATTCTAAACAAAAAAGTTCTTTTAATATTTAGATCGCAGCCAAAAAAAAGCCCCTTCTAAAAACAGCAATTGCAATTTTATTTAAAAACACATTTTCAAAATGGCACCAGAGAAAAAATATGTCATTAATAATTAGAATAAAAACAATTGTTAGAACTTTGTTATAACACGCATTCAAAATGACAATGGAAAAAAATAACACTCTTTCATTTAAAAAAGTTCAATTTAATTAACGTTTTAATTTAAAATCGCAACGGAAAGAAATAAATATCTTGGAATTTTAAATAGTTCAATAATTTAATTAACGTTTTAATTCAAAATGGCAACGGTAGGAAATAAATATCTTGGAATTTTAAACAGTTCAATAATTTAATTAACGTTTTTATTCAAATGGCAACGGTAAGAAATAAATGTCTTGGACGTTTAATCATTTTTTAGGCTTAATCGCTTTAAACTTGACTACTTATTAATTGATATCTTCGCTAATTAAAATCGTATAATCATATAGATTGAAACTAATGAAGCCTGAAAAATTACCTATCTATCGGTACCTGGTTCGACTTTCAGTTCATTGACGTTCGGGAGAAATAAGCGTGACATAGAAAGATAGAAAGATAGTTAGATACTCAGTTTTTAATATAAGTAGACTAGCTGCCAGGGCAGCTAGATTAGCTTCCTGCGGCATGCTGATGCATAACGTCCCCCCTCTCTAACTTTTACCTCGTTCTGAAATTATATTATTTGATATAATTTAATGTTCATTCGATTTCAAGACATACCACGCACGTGGCCCGGCGTTGCACGGGCACTTCGTGCCCTGAAAGTAGTGAGAAAAAAAATTTAAAGAAATTACTCCCCGCCAAGGCGGCTCGCTTACAGGCGCTTCACGCCTTTACTTTTTTCCTATATAAAAAAATCATTCGAATTATTGAGATGCTTCACGCCTTCAAGATGGTGAGGAAAGTTTCAGTAAGTTCAGGTCGCTCAAAGAAAAAAAGCAGACATAGATACTCAGTTTTTAATATAAGTAGATGGCTCTTCAACAAATAAATGTCTCAAAATATTACCAGTAGCTAGCGATAAAAATTCTACGTAAGTGGTCCGCTTATGAGTTTCGTGTTTGATTTAGTTAAGCCTTCATTCAAAATTCTCATTATCATTGTTATTATACTGTTTCATAGCAACGACGGTTTGCAAGAATGGATTTCATATTTAATCATTTATTAGGCTTAATCGCTTTAAACTTGACTACTTATTAATTGATATCTTCGCTAATTAAAATCGTATAATTATATCAATTGAAACTAAAGAAGCTTGAAAAATTACCTATCTATCGGTACCTGGTTCGACTTTCAGTTCATTGGCGTTCAGGAGAAAGAAGCGTGACATAGAAAGATAGTTAGAAAGAAAGTGAGAAAGATACTCAGTTTTTAATATAAGTAGATAAATGAAATTTTTTTTCCTGTTTCTCCTACTCATGTATATTACAAAAAAGAAATTATCGGCCAATTTAGAGTTTTTTTGCTTTTTTATTCAAAAAATAAGGATGTTTATATTGTAACGTGAGTCACGCGAAAAGTGAGTTACAGCCAATACAAGCTAATATTAACTTCTTAAAAGTATTTAATGTGCCCTAATGGTATTTTAGGGTCTAAAGGGAGGGTTAGCACTTGTACACACCTATATATAATTAATAATACTGATGAAATTAAATATAAATAGCGTAGTTTTAATTCTTTTAGTGTTTTATAATCTTTCAATTAATGCACTGTGTCCCTGTTTTGGCCCTCAGCTTTCCAATGTGTAGCATGTGTTTATGCATGCACATATTTTTCTTCCGTATCTAAGAAAAGTTTTTCATTCCAGTAAAAGAAATTTTTAAAATATTTAACGAGTAACCGCAGAATGACAGAAAAGGTGCCTAGAAAAATTGAAACAAGAAGGGAAGTACATTGCATGTAAACAGAAACATTGTCTCTGGATGAAAGAATGTCTAACGAGAAAAGTCGAAAGGCTAAGGATATTGTCTCTAGCAATTCAATATAAGCTGAAAAATAAACATATGAAACTTTCAAAGGAAATTTTGGCTAAATTCAAACTTCTTAAATATCGCTTCAACAAGTATGCAAATATGTTAATACACTAAGGAAGACTCGCCAAAACAAGGAGAAATTCCGTTAATTCACCTCACAGTTAAACTGTAGTCATAAGTGAGTTACTCAATACTCATCCGTAAATGTAATATACATTTGAAAAGAAGATTTCAATGTCCACCGAACTCATGCTGAAAAAATTATTTCTCCCAAGGAAAACTAAACAAAAATGATTTAAAAAATTAGCTTGAGTGAGAGAATTTTTTTTTATACATATAAAATTGGAATATAAGAGAAATTTTAAAAAGCAAGGTCAACATCTCACTCGTTCTCTTTTGAGATGCTTAAAATTTAATTATTCATCAGTAGTGGATGAGAAAAATAAGTTCCTTGAAGAACCTACTTCTGACAGCAGTCAACTAATTTTACAGCCATTATGCAACATTAAATGTTATGATTGGTATCAGATAAAATGTAATATTGTGTAATATCCTGTAAAAGTTTCCAGATGTATGAATTGAGAATTTGAAATCAGTACAATGCAGCCACAGAGAAAATATGGGAAGTAGTATAAAAAAAGACAAACATATGTTTTGGAAAATTGAATTGATGAATCCACTCTGTGACCGTTCAGAGGGGTTAGATGGCAGCTGTTAAGGAGAATTTTAACCCTAGGTCTATGGGACAAAAAATTCGTGCTGCGAAAAATTGGCCGTTAAGAGGGGTGGCCGCTTTGTAAAAGTGACCGCTCAGAGAGGTTTTACTGTATTTAAAACTGATCAACTAAAGAAAACAAGCCATTAAGCATTAATTTTAATTGAATTTAGGTGAAATCTCTACACAAAATTTTCAAAATAAGATGTAAAGTAAAGGACTAAAACGGAGATGTAACGTGAGTCACGAAACTATGTAACGTGAGTCACACTCAAAATATTGAAAACTTAATTAGTGACTGCAGAATGAACTTTATTTTCGTATATATCACAACTTAGAAACATATTTTGTGCCTTGAAAAGCAGTTTTTAAACTTTATTATTCTGAAAGAGGAGGAATCTTAGGTTTTTAATTACCCAAAAAACTTGAGTTCCTTTTTTTTGTAACGTGAGTCACGCTGTTAAATTCAGGTTGAAACACCATTTATTTCTGTTGAAATTTAAAATGCTGACATCCACAGATTCTCACTGCATACCAGATGACTGTCAACAGCTTTGTTTAAATCAGGCATGGTATTTCTTTAATATATATTACATTTGCGACAAATCACGTCAAATTGTAACGTGAGTCACGTGGAATTGCCCTTATGTTAGTACTCTTTCTCATTCCTGGTCAGCTATAGTCTGTTTCTTGATTCCTATGCACTGTTAAAAGCAAAGGTGCCACACAGGCGATTATTGTCTCTCTGAGGTGAAATCCAACAAGGAACCCTCCGTCCAAGTGCCTTCTAGGGGTTGTATATTGACTGTTTTGCGCAATGAAGACATTTAATACTGACATTACCTTCCATTTTATTTCTTCTGAAGAATCCCGAGCAATTTCAGGAGATTACCTAACGAGCTTTTTAATGGACCACTGAGTCGGAAACTTTTAAAAACGGATTTTTTTTGTCTTGATTGACTTAGTATAGTCCGATCAGTCGATAAACACTAAACGCACATAAGATGGCAATATTTTTTAAGAAATTGAAAGTTTTTTCTCAATTAAATTGGTAACAGTAACTCATGCAGCTGCTCGAGACTCCGTCCGGAGAGAGGTTGGTAAGGTTCCGCTTTTTTTCTTCTTTTCCGGAATTGTCTTTGTGAAAGTAGTTCTCCTCATTTCTGGTCTTCCAGTCTGTTTCTTGATTTCTATACACTGCTAAAAGCAAAGGTGCCAGACTGGCGATTATTGTCTCTCTGAGGTGAAGGCCAACAGAGCAGCCCTCCGTCGAAGTGCCTTCTAACGGTTGTCTGCTGGCTGTTTTACGCAATGCAGACATTTCTGAATGTCAAAACCAGAAGTCCAAAAATGGTGGTTTTAACTTTATTACTGCATTGTATATAGAATCTTACTCAGCATCGACCCATGAGAACGTTATTCTATAAAAGAAATTCCTTCGCGATTATTCAGCAGCTTTAAAGGAGCGCGAGTCCCATCCTTAGCATCAAATCGACAATCGTTTTCGCCCTCTGCTGAAAAGTTACGAAAATGGACTTAAGTTAGTCTGGTTCTGAGGTACAGATTTAATACTGACATTACCTTATTTGTTCTGAAGAGTCCCGAGCAATTTCAGGAGGTCTCCCAACGAGCTCATGAAGCTTCCGGAGACTCTGCACGGAGAGAGACTGGTGAGCCTCCGTGTTCTGTGATCTTCTCGCATATTATTTCTCCGCCCTGTTTTCTTTACCACGCCAAATCTTCCTCATTTCTTTATCAAATTCCACCATTTACCCCTCATTTTGAAGCTTATTGTGCCGGCCATTGACCACAGTCTAAAGATTGTTTAATTGACTTGGAAAAACCGCTTTTTCTGTTTTTTTTTTTTTAATTACACATTACTTTAACAAATAGTTAGGGCAGTTGGATAGAGCATCATGCTTGCAATGGGAACGGGATGTTATTAAGTTTGAATCTGGGTAGGGTATAGCGCAGCATTTATATGGCGCCGACACTTTGAAAATTTTACAGCTTGTAGTTCCTTAATTAAATGTCGCGCAGAAAATGTGTATTTTTTCATAGCTTTTTTTAGGCGCTTGCCCGTTCATTGGGCAGTCTCGTTTGCCAAGGGAGCAGGTTTCTTGTTGTGTAATTAACCCTCTGACGGTTTTGGACGTCTTATGACGTCCATTTAGCATGTAATTCTGGAACTGCCGAACAGTTAATACTGCATTTATGGAAATAATTCATTCAAGAAGCTCCTAATTGTTCTATCTTCGAAGTGTTAGTGATATTGCTGATTATTCTGATCTCTGAAAGAAAGAGTACATGTTTCCAAATAGTGAGTGAGTTCAAAGGACTGCTTTTTTTAACACCTGACGCAACAAGAAGGGAGTTATAAGTTTGACTTGTCTGTGTATCTGTCTGTAGCACCCGTAAGGGCTAAGCGGATGGACAGATTTAAAAAAAAAAAATATTATTTGAAAAATGAAGTGATCGAGAGTGTTCTTAGCTAGGTCGCGTCTTCGAATGACATTAGTTAACAAAGATGTTTATTAAAAACCTTTAAAATGTTTTTCGCAGCTTTTGAAGTGAAAACATACTTGAAAATTTAAAACAATAGTACCAAAAGAAAAAAAAAATTGCTTCTGATAAGATGGGTTTGGAACTTCCATGCAAAATAGAACTCGAATGGTAACGTTTTTTAGCCACGAAGGCTTAAATTTACAGGATTGTCATTGTTGGATGATGAGGAAAGAAAACTCAATGATTAAAACTGTTTATCTATTGCCAGTTTCTATTTGTTAACAGTTAAAATACTTGTCATTGATTTTGGTATGAGAATTTTCAATTTTCGCTCTTCATTCTGCTTTTGCTACTAGCAAATTTTACAAAGAAGACTATCTTTCCTTTTCCGAGTTCACCGTATGTCCCATCGAAAACAATCCAATGCTTTCTGACCGGTGAGGTTCGTTTTAATATGAGATCGGCAATCAGGGTCAGTCAAATTTTTAATTTAATCTCAATACTTGTTTTCTTCTGCAGCCTCGGCCCACAAGAGGCAAGATGCGCATCCACTGCCTGGAGAACGTGGACAAGGCGCTGCAGTTCCTGAGGGAGCAGCGGGTGCACCTCGAGAACCTGGGCTCGCACGACGTGGTGGACGGGAACCCGCGGCTCACCCTGGGGCTCATATGGACCATCATCCTGCGCTTCCAGGTAACAGCCTCTATCGCGACCTATATTATGAAAGGCAGTGCATATCTGCCTATGTATGTTCGTATACCAGGCTGGGAGCAATCGCCGATGACGTAATCGTCATTCGCGCAATCGATTAATTTCTTTTGTCAAGTATTTCAATTGTAATTGGACTCATCTGGACCATCATCCTGCGCTTCCAGGTAACAATCTCTATCGCGGCAAAAGACCTATATTATGAAAGGCAGTGCATATCTGCCTATGTATGTTTGTATACCAGGCTGGGAGCAATCGCCGATGACGTAATCGTCATTCGCGCAATCGATTCATTTTTTTGTCAAGTATTTCCTTCGTGATCGGACTCACCTGGACCATCATCCTGCGCTTCCAGGTAACAGCCATCTGTGCCCCTCTATTGTGGCAAAAGACCTATATTATGAGGGGCAGTGCACATCTGCGTTTGTATGTATGTATGCATGCATGTATAATAAGCTTGGAGCAATCACTGATTACGTAATCGTAATTCGCGTTCGCGATGACAGTTTTTTTGTGATCGTAATCATAATTTGGGAAATGGGGATACTTTAGAGCCGCGAAAAAGACAGGTCGACGCATCAAGCTTAAGTTTCACCACTTTGGATCCAACTCTTAAACTTTCTCTTTTCATTGTTACAGAGCTAGGGTTACCACAGCAACGTTTCGCACAGTGCCAAACTTTGTTAAATTCACGTGAAAAGTTACCAAAAAGCGATAACTGGCCAGAAAAGTCGACCCTCACACACGCGCTGAATCCAAAGTGGCCAAACTTAATCTTGATGCGTCGGCTAGTCTATATAGGGGCCTAGGACACTTGGATGGTGTTATGCAAAAAGGAGTTAACCCACAAAAACCTGATTTTGAGATAATGGGCTTTAAAGTCAACAAACTCTGGCAAAAAGCATAAAGCTCTATATCAATATACCAATGATATGTTACCATGAAATGCTGATAGGGCTTAAATATTTTTGTTTAATGTAGAAAGCAACATATTTTACCATCACAGTTGGATAACTCATTTTTTTATGTTTTGTGGGTTAACTCCTTTTTGCATAACACCATCCACTTGTAATCGTAATTTCAATGAAGTGTTTCTTTTGTAATCGTAACATAACGTTATTGCTATTTGGCAGAGAAATGTAGTCGTAATTGTAATCTCCAATTTTCACGCTCGTAATCATAATCGTAATCGATTACATTCTATACATGACGTTATTGCGGTTTGGCAGAGAAATGTAATCGTAATTGTAATCTCCAATTTTTCACGCTCGTAATCATAATCGTAATCGATTACATTTTCTAGTAATTGACTCCAAGCCTGGTGTATATTGTATACCATGAGTGCGATTCCATTTTGATAGAAAAACGTCGTTCGCTGCACAAACCAATTTGCAAAGACCCCAAATATGTCAGGTCTTTGTTTCGTGCGACGAAGATTTGAAGAACATGGACTCTACTTTTACGAAATACAGTTAAATTTTGAACATTTCTAAAAACAGAGGATGTGTGTATGTTCCCTATACAAATCCAGTGTACATCGGGTCTCGACCAAATTTATCAATGAGGTACTAGACCACTTGAAAAGGGTCGTAGGGTTCAAATGCCAAAAAAAGCACCGATCTATTCGAATTTCAATTTAAGGGCTCAAAAAGGGCTTCTTAAAATGGCTCTTTCTACCCGAAATAATTATTGGATCTTCTCGATTTCGGTCTCATTGGAAAGATCGTGGAAAACACCTTATAAGTGGATTTCCTTCCAACGGTTTTCGAAATCTATGATCGATAATTTCACCCAGAAAAAAGTTACGGGCATTTTCAAGTCTGGAAACATCAATTTTAAAAGTAATTTGCGGCGATGGGGTAAATAAAGTACAGTAATATAACGATGTTTTGACTCCGTTAAGGGCCTCCCACACGCTCCGGAAAACCCGAAAGGGTTCCTCGAGGAAATCCTCCGTGTGTGTATGGTGAATTCTGTTGAGATATTCCTGCGAATCTTCGGACCCTTCTTTATTGAGGTTTTCTTTGAGGAATTCCTCTGAGGTTTTCCTCAAGTCCGATCGCACTGTGTGGATGGGTAGGAGGTTTTCTTCCAGAGACTTGCTTCCGTATATTCCGTAGCGTCTTGGGACTTGAGGAAATCCTCAAGGAATGCCTCAAGGCCGGCCTTCGGGTTTTCTGGAGCGTGTGGAGACCCCTATTTTGAGGTTTTTCTCGAGGAACGCCTATAAGGTTTTCCTCAAGGAAAGCCTTCGGGTTTTCCAGAGCGTGTGGCGGGCCCTTATAATGGTGGCTGGGGGACGTTCAAAATGTCGTTGTTACAAAGTCCTCCAAGTGAAACGATGCTTCTGGGGGTGCTGGGTCAAGGGTTTGCTCGACCCTTGGTTCTGGTTCAAAAATAACAGAGCGCTCTTCAGGGCCCTATCCCGGTTAAACCACGAATTGTGGTAGGTACGGGGGACCCTGGAGTGTGTGAAATATGGGGGGCCCTTTATGGAGAAAATAATGTAATTTCAGTATTTTTCAGGAAATTTTCAAAAATTTGACTAGCATTATATGGTAGCCATGTTCTTTATGAGTAAGACCATGTTCTTCATAAAGTTCATGAAATAAAACAAGGATTTAACCTATTTCTAGTCTTTGCAAGCTGTTTTGTGAAAAACATTTACTGTCTAATCTTTTATCGTACGACCTTTGTTAGAATTATTTATTTCGAACGTACATTTAGTTTAAAATCTTTATTTGCATATTATTTTTATTTAGTGTGTAAGATACCATTGTTTGAACTGAACTGAAGACAAATATGCAAATTTTCATACTATAGATACAAGTTAACTGTTTCGGTGGTGAGGTGTTATTATGTAAGCTACGAAGTTGGTTGTTATGTTTATGTTCGTGCACGTAAGTATAATAAAAAATATTCTTGAACTATGTCTCATCTGTCAACTATCATCAGGGTGGATCTAAGTGATGCACACCGCTGTTTACGGAAATGAACTTCTGCAACCTTCCTAGCATTTGCGCATGCCTGAGGTCTCTTCTCATTTTCCAAAAACAGGAATGGGAAATACAAAGTAACATTCAACCAGGAAGTAAAGACTGAAAGTACCGGCAAGTGCATCTCCTGTCCTATCGCCCTTTTTTCATGTGGAAGCGTTCATGACTGCCAGGCGCGCTTTTCGGGGTTTAACCGTGTCTGTTACCGTGGAATCGCCCATGATCAGACTGTGCAATTGCATTGAACAACCCTTTTAAGTTAACTTAGCAAATTGTGTTTAAAAGTAGTTTAAAATAGTACAAGAGCTAGCGACGTCGAAAAAACAAGAATTTTAAGATGCCTACTCTTTAACCCATTTATGTCCAAGTTTTTTTTAACAATGGTTTTTCAATTTTTATCTGCTTAAAACTTTTACTTGGAATGGTTTACATACATTTTAGACTTAAAATAGTTCGCCGTTGCCATATTTATTAAGTTATTTAACGTCCTGTTTATGGGACATTTTGCAGATATGTGAGCAAAATACGACCTTACTGGACTTTACCATTGCAAAGTAACATTACAGAAGGCATATGTGATCAATTTTAAGCAAATCATGTTAAAATAGTTTAGTTTTATGAGAAAAAAGCTCGCAAAAAACTTTTACTTTCCGTGGCTACCCATGCTGGATCGTTGCTCGACTGATTTGTCTGAAAATAGCTGTCAATAAATAAACTCTGACGTCCAAATAGTGGCTCTAACTGGACCTCTCAGGAAGAAGGACTATTTAACTTGTGAAAAACAGCTTTAGTAAAAGGATATACCCATTACAGGTTTTTGTATGCAGTAACTAACAAGCGTCCCGTGCGGCCTGTAAAGGTTTCTTTTTTTACTGCGCGTCGCACTTTTGCCGGTAAAAATAGTGATTTTTAAGTCCTTTTAGAGCAATTTCACGTCAAATCAACTAAGAAAAAAAAAGTTTTTGATCTCATCATTTCCGATTTTAACGAAATTTATTGTGAAGCGCGCATATGATGAGATAAGCAATTCTGCCAATTTTTAGATTTCTGCTTCAAAAGTTGTACGAAATACAAAGCTGTTAAAAAACTCAAAGGTTTTCACATACAAATGACTGTGACTTCTCTTCTAATTATACTAGAATAAAAAAGTCAAAAATTATTGTAAAGGAAAAAAACGGAGCTTTCAATTGATATGTTACACAACTTCCGTACAACAGGTTTAAGCTTCTAATTGTCCTAAAAGGATTTAAAAATCACTCATTTTACCAGCAGAAGTATGGTGGGCAGTAAAAAACGCAACCATTACATTACATTAAAGAGCCAGACGACTTAAAATTCTGTCTTGAAAGCGTTGCCAGCTCTTAGACTAATAATAATTCAAGTTCAAGGTGTCAAAATAATGATTCCTCCCCCAGATCCAGGACATCAGGATCGAGGAAGTGGACAACCAGGAGACCAAGTCCGCCAAGGACGCGCTCCTGCTCTGGTGCCAGATGAAGACGGCCGGATACCCCAACGTCAACGTCCGCAACTTTACCACCAGCTGGAGGGACGGGCTCGCCTTCAACGCCCTCATACACAAGCACAGGTACGCATAGTCCGGCTCTGATGAGATGGCACTCTTGACTACGCCTCTGTTTTGTTTTTTTAGAATTGTTCATTTTCACGAAGGGTGTTACGCGGAGGGAAATTGAAAAACGGAATTCGCGAGTGTGACATTAGTTCTTGAGCTGAAATATTCAATCTTGCAGAGAGTAGGTCAGTCAATTTAAGAAATTAGCCAAAGAGGTAAAAAATTTAACAACAGGTTGACGTCGGGGTTAAACAACAACCCCAACGTCAACGTCCGCAACTTCACCACTAGCTAGAAGCACGGGCTCGCCTTCAACATCCACATACACAAAAACAAGGTATTGTATCGTTCGGCTCTGAGGAGATGTCACACGACTCCGCCCTTTTTTTTTTTTTTTGGAACGGTTTATTTTCATGAATTGAAGAATGGGATTCGCATTTGTAGTTTTGTTTTTGGAGCTTGAATACGTCACCTTACTTACCTTCAATACGTCACCCAATTCAGGAAACTAGCCAAAGAGGTAAAACATTTAACAGTATACGTTGAAGTTGGGACGTTGACGTTGAGTTTGAACAACAACCCGCCGCAACATCACCACCGAACAACGTCCTCAACATCACCACCAGCTGGAGGGACGGGCTGACCTTTAATGCTCTCACACACAAGCACAGACATGAAATTGTGTCCGTCTGGCTATTGTATCAGGGAAATACTGAATTGAATCCAAACCAAAGCAGATAGGGTCACTTGGATTGGGTCACGTGTGGTCATTTTTTACTTTGAACTGGTTGGCGAGTTCTTTTGCAAAGATTGGATAACGTGAAGAAGGCATTCTGCTATTTCCGCGTTATTCCAAACAACTGCATGAGAGACACCGCAGTTTGAAGATGACACTGTAAAAAAGTTTAAAATTCAGTGATCTGATATTTTCCTCGTCTGCAGGTCTACGAATGCGAAATAACTGGTTCCAACTAATTTTACTTGTCCTGTGGAAGGTTACTAAAAATTTAATTTCACCTTTCCAGATATTTTTGTTGAAATACTGAGATGTCTCCATTTACCCTTTAAATCCTATACTCCTGGGTTAGTCAAAACAGCCAAGTTTTTCATTCTTCCCTCTTTTTCAAAGGTTAATTTTTGATGTTACTGACATCTTTGTAATATATTTTGCATGAATTTCGCGCATAGTTAAACTTTTTCTGATTTTTGACGTTAGACTCCATTTGGGGTATTCAGCGAGTCCAGGGGCGAACACAAGGGAGGGGTGATCGCTCCTCCCTTGAGGGATTCTTCTCCAGCAGTTTCCGACTTTGAAGTTCAAAACAGGCCACTTTAGATTATCTTCGATGATACTATGAGAAGTGGTTGGGATTCGCGGTTCTGAGCCGGAATTTTTTTTGAAATTGAGGACTGAAACATTTGTAATAAACAAACAAAAATGTAATACACCGCCAACTCGTTCGTCTCGATCCATGGACTGCAGTTTCGGGCTTATTATGCCCTCATCAGCATGGAATACGAAAGTGACCGAGTTGGAGGCAAAAATCCTCTTACAGAGCAAAGAGAGCCTGGTGGCTAATGTGAAATTAGAATACCAGCGAGCGACCGCACATGGGAACGTACACCTCGTAAATTTTAAGGCAGAGCTCGGGTATAAAGCAGTGAGTAACCGCTTACTCGTTTACTTTCGTATTCCATGCTGATGAGGTCATAATAAGCCCAAAACTGCAGTCCATGGATCGAAATGAACGCGTTGGCGGTTTATTGCATGTTCCTGCCTTAGCCTGATATGTGGTAAAATAAAAGGCGGCAAGTGAAAAAAAACCAATCTCCTCTCTCTTGGAACACTCCTGGATCCGCACTTGAACGAGTTGCATGCGGCCTACGGGTCACGGGAAACTTTATAAGTCGCACTAATGACTGCAGAACACAGAATGTGAATATCTTTTTTATTGCAAATCTTATTAAATTTCAAAGTAATAAAGATAATTCTCGGACACCCTGGGGTCATCCATGGTAACTCAGGTTACATTTGATACACTTGTGTGTGATTAACACTAATTCTAATGAAAAAAAATGTTTTGGAAAGGTTATTGAATTTTTTTTTTAAATTTTAAACTACTTTTAACTTATTTAGGAAATGCAAAATATGTTAATACACATAATAATTATTAACCAGTAAATTAGTTTCTTTTAGTAACTCAGGTTACCTAAAGCAGACATCTGACATACTTAGTTTACTAAAAGCTTGAAATTCTGCTCTTGTTAAAATTTTTGATTGATACAAAGTATTGTACATAAATCTATAGATTCTAAGCTACTTTAAAACTTACATTTGAATGTGAACAACTACATAGAGTTTTTTCATTAATTATTCACTCAGTAACCCAGGTTACAAATCGTTGGTAACTCAGGTTACACATCACAAAAATTCTTTCAATATTACTTTTTTTCCTACTAATTAGCTATTTGAAAAAAAAAAAACACTGTGCCAATTGAATTTATCATATTTTTTACAGAATCAAATGAAATTATCCAAAAAAATTTGTGTTAAAAAACGACTTGCATGTCCCACTTTCTATGGAATGACCCCCTGTACTGTTTTTCTGTCGTTCCTGATGTGTCTTTTCTCTCCCCCCAGGCCGGACCTGATCCAGTACGACAAGCTGTCCCGCTCCAACGCCATCTACAACCTCAACCACGCCTTCACTGTGGCCGAACAACGGCTCGGACTCATGAAACTCCTGGACGCGGAAGGTAAAGAACCGATGCACAAAAGTTTTCTTTTTTTTTCAAACTTATATAAATTGCATTTTTTAATACGCTTTTAGTTCTTTTCACACATGGGTTTGATTGTATGTATGTCACTCTGAATAAAAGATAAAATTCACGTTCTTTGCAAAGATAAAAGTAATACAGGGTTATTCTAAATGATGGACCCCTTTTTAAAAATTCATATTTATTAAAGTACAAATCCGAAATGAACAATCTTTATTGCAATGGAAAGATGAAATTTCAAATTTTTTTTTAAGTGCAATTTTTTTTTTCTGCAGCTGCAAAAAGAGGGCGCACCAGTAGAGTTTGCACCGGATTAGATTATAATTTGATTTACTAGCGCAGCTGAGGAAAATGGCGACCGTGGACCAAAAGGTTTTCTGCGTTCTTCAGTTTGTAAAAACTGCGTCACAAATTTTAGTGCAGCGGGCATTTCGTGCCAAATTTGGAATTAAAGCCCCAACTAAAAAAAGCATAAGCCGTTGGTTTAAGCAGTTTCAAAAGACTGGTAGTGTTTGCAAAAGGAAAAGCAGAGGAAGACCGCCTGTGTCACAAGAAGAAG
>JAXGGA010021045.1:0-17240 GCA_038373865.1 Uloborus plumipes | reverse complement strand
ATTTTGATAGGTTTTTTCTTCAGTAGAATTTTAATCCAACTTTCTCATCATCATATGTATTATCTCTCAAAAGTGGTTTTTTTGGGGGGGGGGGGGGTATACGATAATTTTAGTAATACTTCATCAAGCTTCATAATTAAGGCATCATTTAAAGATTTTTTTTCACTGCTGCCAGCAAAAATTAATCAAACAGCTGACAATTTAGCTGTAGTTCAAAAAATTACTTAAAAAAATTTTTTTTGTGTTCCTTCTGTCAAGTGAAAATACTTTACATGGGTCAGCTAGTTTTATTAATTGAGGATCAAAGGTATTAAAAAAAATATTCAAAGTAGGCAATATTGAATTTATTTTAGAGGAAAAAGGGGTATTACGACCCTTCCTTCTTCTTAGACATGTCGTCATATGTGAATATGAATGTTTGAAAGGCAGCTTCAGACTGCGCCTTGAAATTTTATTTACAAGATACTTTAAACTCTGTGACATCACCAAACATCGTTTGAATTGGTGTTTTTTCAACTATAATTTCAAAATATATTTGGGGAAGAGTTCAGAACTTCTACTTTGAATAATATGACCAAAAACCGTCTACAATAGGGTAGAGCTCCTGTAGAAGACAGGCTGACCTATGCCGCCATTTTGATGCCCACGGTCTCAGATGTAAACAAGAGTACGCTGCTATGTTGGCGCATTTATCGCTTTTATTGCGCGTTTTACAATTTCGTTAAAAACAAATTTCCGAGTTGCGTGTCAAAAAAAGTCTTATCCTTTGGAAACGTGAATATACAAATGAAAAATTTTTGAAAAAAAAATTCAACATTTTACAGTATCATATTCTATTTACATGGAATTATAATGCAAATGAACTTTAATAAGAAAATTAAGTACTGTTTAAGGAGTTGTTTCTCTGCGTGATTTTGCGAATTTTACCGAAAGTTTCTTCTATATATAAAGTTCAAATAATTCACGGGGCTTAAATTTTGGCATTTACAATACGCTCAAGTATTTTCACAAAATAATTTCTTTTAATTCTGTATAATTGGGTGAATTCTAAGGCAAGTAAAATGTATTTTTCAAAATTGGTTGTGAGTTTATATGAGGTATAATAACTAAAACTGAATGAGTAAATAAATAAATACCTCCACTAAAAAATGTATGAACTTATGTCCAACAATAAAATTTAGAATTTAAAAAAATAAAAACCTAATACATAGATGATGCCCATTTTAATTAGTTTTTTAAAGTGCCTTTCTGAACTGACGTTTTTGTTGATGATTCCTAAAGAAGCGATTTACTGTTAAGAATCTCTCAAACTTAAAATACTATTTTATAACTTTATAAGTTGAGCATGAAACCTGAATGCATTTTCAAAAGATGACAATTAAATAAAAGAACTGGCCAAGGAAATCAATCTTCAATTATTTGCTTAAAAATTTCAATTTTTAATGCTATAAAAGCATTGCTTTGATTTGTTTGAAGTAGTAATGAAAAATCAGACATTTAATTACGACGCATTCCTCGCTAAATTAAAAGTACGACGAGTGTTTAAATTTGGTTGGCGATAAACATTGGTAAGGAAAACATTTTACCGCCAAGATTTATGGCAAACCTGTTATTTCTTAAGGTATTGTTTTTTTAATTACTACATCAAAAGTTTCAGTGTGTAGACCAGTTTTTTGTTTAATTCGGGAAAAAGAAGACACTTCATAACAGATTCTAACCAAATAGATAAGGTATCCATAAAAAATCAAGCGCACTAACTATGCAAAGTTGGGAATTTTTCGGCGGAATCCAATTTTCGCGCCGGCAGTTTATAATCCAATTCTTCCTTCTTTTTTCACATGTTGGGAACCTAAACATTCGGATTTTATTCCTCGAGTGATTGCTACAATTTATTGCAGCACAATCACCCATTTTTCTGGATATAAACCTACACATCGGCGAGGTTTTTGTTTGCAGACGACACAGCAAGCACACTCGATGGGAAACAAAATGGCTGACGAGTCAGCTCCTAGTTATAGTAGCCTTACAATAGGGTAGTTGTGACCTATTGAATATCCCTTTTTTAACTACTAGATATTGTTAAGAGGCTTACAAAACACAAAAATTCACCATTGCAGAATTTTAAAACACAACGATTGATTCTTAATGATTTTTTAAAAACCCACGCGCAAAAAAAGCGCGCCTTGAAACCGAAACCCGTGACGTCGATTGGCAGTAACTTTCAGCCTTTCATCCATAAAAATTGGATTTTTGCTATATTATCGTTTCATTGCGGGATTTTCTCCTTCCGTAATCAATACCTTAAAGTCTACTAATTCACTATTTAAAACTGGATTTATCAAAGAGCAATCCAATACCCTGCTAGGGGTGATTGTTTTGATATATTTTGGCGAAATCTGTATTCAAATTTTTAGAACGCATCACTTGGCGAGGAAAAAAAATTACGGCAATGCAGAGCGAACAACAGTGCGGAAGCCGGAGAAACCGGTTTCTCGAGCTCCTCGCATCTAAAGCTTCTCGCTCTTTCTTCGCCTCAGTAGAAAGTTCAAAAGCGCCAACGAGTGCCCAGTGACGTCACAGCCGCTTGAAATTTAAAAATTATTAAAAAAAAAAACTACTTGTCGCAGCGCAAAAATTTTTTCGCCGTTGATGTTCATGTATGTTGCTCTATCATATAAAAATAAAATTGGAAAAATCGAAAACTTCCCTATTTGCAATTTCTAAACATAGCCGGGGATCTTTCATTGCACTCTTTCGTTACGAAAATGACTGACACATCTGCGTTTAATACTTTAATTTCGAAAAAATTCCTGGAGCAAGCGCACTTTCTCTTAACATCCCAAAATTCTAAAAGTGCGGTTTTGAAAATTTCCGGGAGTTATTACTTGAAACTTCAGCAAAAAAAAAAAAAAAATCGCTTTGTAGAGTCTTCGTATCTCCCTTAATCTAGTTGTTAACCAAAGATGGTCTAAAAAGGCGTTGTGTTAAAGCTACAATTTTGAAAATTGCCAGATGTGCATCTGTAAAATTATTCCTTCTTGCAATATTGCTAAAAACAGCCTACATTTGCATTTTTAAGTCTTAAATTGTAAAATTTTCTAAAGAGGGGACGGGAACCCAAAAACTTCTCTAACATTGCCACAATTAGTCTAAAATTGCGTTTTTTTAAACTGCAGCTCATAAAAAATACCAAGAAAGAACTCTCTAACCTTTTTATATCTGCACAAACCCTGCACTTACAAATAGGTTCACATTACAAATGTAAAATTACAATTTAACTTACTGTCTTTGCAATGAGAGATATAATAGTAATATTAACTTGCTTTTATTCACAAAAGGTTAGTTTGAATATTTATGTCTTTAAAATTGAAAATACGTTCAAAATTCGTCAGAATTTGTCTTTGACACACTAACCGCCAAGAGATCTGGCATTGGTATTGTGTGAGCTAAAATTTTTAACGTAATTTAATGAGAGGGGGGGGGGGGCAAACAATGTTTACATTTGTTTGAGAAGCAATGAATCTTCCCCTGGAGGAAAACATGGTAAATTTTCTAGTTGGTTTCACTACGAACAAAAAGTATCGATGCAGTCAAGGACAGGGGTCCGCACTGAACATTGATCCATAAAAGGATTCCGTTGCCTAAAAAGTTTAGGAAGCCCTGTGACAGAGTAAAGAAGAAGTTGAGGAGGTTCCCACATGCTTTTAAAAAAAAAAAATCATATAAATTTTAAATTATCTTTGGGAAGAAAAGTTCAGAGATCCTCCCGCGGAAGGTTTTCGAAATATAGAAACGCAATTTTGAATTCTCTTATGAGACGTTAAGAGACAAGAGGCGGTTAGGGTTCGGAAATTTTCAAAATTGATATCCCAAAGGCCAAAGGTGCAATTTTAGACGATCTTTAGAAGTAACGTTAGCTAAAGGGTGGTGCTCAAGGACTCTCCTCCAGAAATGTTTCGAAATTGTATGTTTTAAAAACTTATTATTTAGATCATCTTTAATAACGTCAAGAGAAGAGGCAGGATTCGGGAGCTGTTCCCCCCCCCCCCCAAAATTTTGTGACATTGAGTTTGAAATCCAAGTACAAGTTGCATATATGCAACCAGCGGGGATTTTATGACACTGTATTTCCTGCATTTTGTCATTAAAATTTTTTCGTGAAGGGCCAATTAAGATTGATTGGAACTTTGCGAAGGGTTTAGGTTGATCAGAATTTTCTTAAAGGGTCTGATTTATTTAAATTTTGTGATATATCCTAAGGACCTATTTTCTCTGGCTAGATCCAGGTGTATGCATTTTTTAGACACCTTCACATACTTTTCCGTAATTAGCAATACTGTGAATGAATATCAGTTGAGTTAACTACTTTAGAAAACTCAAATTTCTTTTTTATAACTACGTAAAATTAAAATGCTTAATCTTTAAATGTTACATAAAACAGATTAAGTTAAAGGTAATTACAACTTTTTTTTGATAAAAAAGCACCATAATATGATTATTTACTAATTTTAAAACTAAGTGAAGTGCAGCATGTAAAGTTTGTCAATTATTACACTTCATTCTTCATACTAAGTCAAATTAAAAACAGGTTTTATTAAAAAAATATAACCATTTTTAAATCATCAGAAATGTTCACAAATACATGTAATGAACAGTTAACAAGATCATGTGCTCTGTCACATTGTTTTATTCTTCACAATATAAATATTGAAAATACACAAAAAAGCAAACAATATAGTAAAATTCATGACAAATAAGAATAGCAAACTATTGCAGCTACTTAAAAAACTTAAGAATTTACTCATCACAACATTCATTTTAATTAGTAAAAGAAGATCACAATGTACGGCAGAAAAGGTCATGAAATTATGACCATTAAATGTAGTAAATCCACCACCAACATAATCTTAAAATGCATCACAGTGTAAAGGAGTTAGTTGTCATGAGATGTAAATAACAAATATAGATAAGACCTTGTAATGGAAAATGACCTTGTAATAGAAAATGAAGTTAAAATGGTCCCCCAAAACTCCAAAACTTACAGATAAAGTTCCACAAAATGAGTACAAATACCAAGCTCCATCATGGCACACTGTAGCAAACAATACCAGAACATAATTATTTTGAAACTTAACAAAAATTTAAAAAGAATGTTACTTAACATACATGTATCACATCATATTCATATTAGTAAATATCCTGACTAGCAATTTGAAACAAAGTTTTCTTTCATGACCGACAGCAAAAAACCTCAGAACCAAATGATTGACTATGTGATTTTAAAATTAGAAGTAAAATTATAATGACATGCAATAAAATTTATTTTATTATTATCTAGCTTTAAAAATGAAACAAGACTATGTTACTGCTTTAAACTTGCAAAAAGTTTTACAATCTAAAATTTACTTTAAAATAAAAACTTTTTCAAATGCATATTTCTTGTGCTATTCTAATTGTGAGAAACTAATATCGTGCATTATCTTTGGAATACTAAACTACATAGTCCCACATAAGGAATAGTAGGACATAAAAGGGGCAGAACTTTGAAATAAATTGAAAATTTTATTGAAACAATAACTGAAAACTAAGAAAATGTATGCCATTAAAAAAGTCATAGATGATATTTCTTGGTTTTGAATATGACGCAATAGAAATGGTCTCCATTACAATCAGTACTATTTTCAGATATCCTGATCCAGCCCGTTCAATGAGATCTCCTCCACAGCTGTGCACATCCTTTCCTTGAGTGCACATTATCCTCATACTGTGGCTGAACTCGTGGAAAGGATGCATACAGCTGTGGAGGAGATCCTATTGAAATTACTAGATCAGGTTGTGGAAGTTTTCATTTGATGCATGGAGAAAATCACTGATCGTGATGGAGACCATCTGTATGGTGTCGTATTCAAAACTAAGTAATGACATGTATGTTATGGTAAATGGCAAACATTTTTCTTTGTTTTAAATGTTTGTTTCAGGAAAAAAAATCAATTTGTTTGGAAGTTCTGTCTCTTTTATATCCTACAATTTATTACACCAAACCATGTATATGTTAATTTTTAGCTATTTTAGTTTTGAAAATTAGATATCTTAACTTTTTATAATTAATCATATACAACATATGCTTCAAAAAAGTATTTAAAACCAAGAAAAAGCTGATCTTTGCACATTAATATACCTAGAATGTGTATTGGTATGATCCCGAGGAGGGGGGGATTCTGACTTGAATTTTATTTATACTAGAGAGACACATAGAATGGGTTGATTTTTTGAGAATAATTCTGTTGATAAAATTTTTGCAAGTGGTGCTTACCTCAGTAAAATGAGCATAAAAAGCAGATATTCAATTCGTTACAAGCTTTAAAATGTACCCTAAAATGCTTATTAGAATGGTGCAGTCAAAGATACAAAACTAAACTGAACAGAGGAAAAAAATTCCCCTAGTTTTAAAATATTTCTTGACATTTCTACACACCTTATTTTAACTACCTTAGGTCTATCACATTACATTTTTAAAGGAAAAATAACAAAACAATAAAAACATGGTTGAACATGGTTTACATGGTTGAAAGTACTTATTTTAATTCTTGTAATAGATTATGAAACTAATACTTGAAAAAAAAAAAAGGGTCTGGAACTATAAAATAATTGAATGAAAAATTAATCTGGAAAAAAAAAAAGGTCAAGCATTGAATCACTTTTTTGCCATGTTGGAATCAAGTTTTCTAGACCATTTGCAATTGTAAGCACATGAACAAGGCTTAAGAAAAATTATTTCATGCTAATTGCAGGCATAATTCCTTGTAATCCATTAATTAATTCTATTTAATATTTTATCCAATTGAATTCTACAGAAACTATATGGACATAGTGGGTATAATAAAGGTAGTTGTTATGGTTTTAACTATCATCAAATTTTGCCGTTTCGAAAAACTCAAGGAAGATTCTGGGCATAATATAATCATATTATTTTGGGTCACAACAAACAGAAAAATCAAGGAAAAAATGTCATTTATTAAAGTAAAATGTGATAAACTTATTCCTATTTCATGTATTCAATCAATTTTATATATTTTTCACTATACAATTCTACCTTTTGGCAAAACTAACTACAACACAGCATTAATAAAGATTTAGGAAAAAACCTTGGTTATTATGATCTACCATGCATGTATATTTCCACTGAAAACATTTTGATGAACCTCATTAATATTCATAAATCTCAACTTATAAAGTATCACAGTAAACACACATAATACTGTTTCTGAAACAAGAAAGAAACTAATATATTCTGTTGTATTGATCAGAATACAATCAAATTCGAAGATACTTATTTCAGTAACTCTGGGTGAATCCATTTATGCTGCAAAAAGAGGGAAATCCTACAATATTTATGAAATTCTTCATTTTTTTGTCAATGACGCACCATTTCAAGATTTTATTTTGATGATTATAAAGAAAACTTAAATCAGTGTTGATTGATAGATTACTTGTTACCATGATATTGCCTGGCGGAGCAATTATTAGTACTAGAAGACCCATGCAAAGCATTCACACTTGACAAAAGGAATGCAAAAACCCTTTTATAAAAGTAAATTTCTAAACAACAGTAAAAAGGGGAGTTTTTTATTTTCTGCAGATAAGAGTAAAAAAATCTTTAAAATGATGCCTTACTTTTGAGTTTGATGATGTATTACTAAATTTTTGGTGTACCCCTCCTCCCTCCCCCTCCCCCAAAAAAACATATTTGAGAAGCTGTATATGATGTTGGAATAATGGATTACAATTCTGCTGAAGAAAAAAAATCCCATTAAAATAAAAATTTTCTACCTGTATTCAAACGCATACTCTTCCCACAAAAAGAACAACACTTAATCCATTTATCCAACCCTGCCAATGCGTCTTAATTTTTGGATGCTATTCATTGAAGTAATGTATAATAGAAAACAAAATTTTTTTGGTGGTGGGTTTATTCTTTGTCACTTGCCGGTATTGAAGTAATGTAAAAAAGAAAAAATTTTTTTGGTGGCGAGCTTATTCTTCGTCACTTGCCGGCATGATAAGCTTGAAAACAAGGCATTGTTTCCGAAGCCGGCCACCTTGTCTAGTGGTCAGAGCAGTCTGCCACAAATGGTGTGGTCCCGGGTTCGAGTCCCGGTTTGGGCATGGATGTGCTTTCTCTCTCCTGTTCTTTCTTTGTGTGAATGTGTTGTGTTGTGAAAGGTTGCCTACCCTATAAACGGGTACCTATGCCATTCATGTACTGTGGAAGTCGGACTTCACACCAAATTACGGTACAGTTGCAAAAGTGAAGCAGCTCATCTCAAATTGCCAGCATGGCTGGTACAAGACAACAACAATTGTTTACGAACAGGTGGTCGCGAACGCCTGAGGACCAGTGAGAGGGGTTTGGGCAGGGACGTCATTCCAAGTTTTTCCAGGGGGGAGGGGGGCAAAGGGTCCAAACACAATGTAATTTCATCGGAAAACAAAACACCACGCCCACTTATATGTAAATACATTGATTTCTGAAAGCCGGGAGGGGGGGGGGCTATTGATCCCCCCTGCCCCCCCTAAATGACGGGCCTGGGTTTGGGAAAAAAATATTGTAATATCAGCATCTTAACATGTTTGTTTGAGATGAAGTCTGTATTTAAAGGGTTTTTCTTTTGGTTCATCATTAAAATTTTACCGGGAAAAAAAAGATTATTCAGTTAATCTGATACATATTTTCTAAGAGATACTAAAGATTGATTTTTAATTGACTTCTGTGACATTAATAAATGAATTATAAATAAAAATTAGGTAATTACAAGGAAATAGCATTGAAAAAGCACAAGAAATAAATAAATCTTCACAAACTACGAAAATATATTGTAAGCTCTATGATTTGGATGCTTCACACACAATGTAATATATTTTGAGTGTGCATATCATTTGGTTTTGAGCATTGAAATAAAGTATAGGTGTTACAATATATTTAGTTAAAAACAGATAATATGCAAAAAGAACTTCTGTAAATAAAATCCTTACAATATTTTCCTTACAACTTTATATCCAACTACATAAGTTTTGAAAATAATAATGTAGTGAGTTTTCCATTTGTTCATGAACAAAAAGAAGGTGGCACAAAAGTCCGTTTCACTCAAGCAATGGGTTAATTTGAGTATCTAAATGAAAGTATAGAAATGCTGCATATAACTAACAAGCACAGGGATTATATGTAAGGATATCATATGATGTAAAGAGAAAACTTTAATATGCAGAAGATAAAGTAGATTAAGGAACAAAATTGAAATATTGATAATAAAACATTTTCTAATAAATATCATAATTTATTTTCAAAAATGTTGCTTTAAGATTTCTAAATTTTATTTTGATATAGTTTTCGAAATAAAGCAAGAATTATAACAGGAATACTTGAAATTACAAAAATTATTGTTTTCCTGCATAGCAGTCAAATCCTATTTTTACAAAGTTGAAAGGTTTCATTCCATAGAAATTATAGTGAAATGTTAATAAACTTGGGGATCTCAGAAGTTTCCATTAGAACAATTTTTGCACAACTATTTGGCATTATTTTAATGTTTTAAATTATAATGAGCTAATTTTAGTAAGAATTACTTTGTTGAAGAAAAAAATAATTTTCTTGAAGAAATCCATAGTAAACTTTTCAATATTATTCATACAAATGCTCAAATATTTGCTCTTACTTTGTTATATAGTAGTTTATTATTTAATTTTTTTATTTTCAACTACCTTCACTAGGATGCTTTAATTTCAAAAATATTTAAGGCAAGGGAATAATTTCATTTGAAATTATCAAAACATTACCCCCCTTTTAAGGAACTCCCTCCTTCTTAAAGGAATAAAAATGAGTTTAATTTAAAATTTTACTAACAATGATCAAGGTACTAATTATAAATAAACAATAATTTAGTTAATAGGGAACACTTTTGACAGGTTGTTAGGGTGAGAAGTAATCAACTACAAGTAAAATTAAACTAAATATTAAGGAAACTGAAAGTTTTCTGAAGCTATATTAGTAAAATAGTGATTAAGAACAAAACAATGGAAAATAAAACACAGAAAGTTTAATTCACATATGCAGACTCTTGTACCACCAAAAAATTGCATTTAAGGCTTTATCCATTTCTTAAAACATTTTTGCAGAAACATTTATCAGTATTTTAGTTGTATATTTTTATTACTAAGACAAATCATGCATCATAAAATATTAATTAAATTTGGCTAAAGCACATCGTAAGATTGTGTTTAAAGCAAAAATAATATAACTTTAACATGTAATACATGCATTTGTGGTTTAAATTGGGGGAAAACATTGCATCAGTTACTTTCAAGTAACATTCAATTAACATAGAGACTTAAGTCAACCTGTAATAATCAACTACACTATTTAAATTTCAAAAACATGAAATGTATGAATGTGATCAAGCAGATTTATTACACATGCCATATTAATACTAAAAATACATTTGTTTGGCACACCATCCGCCCCCCCCCTTCTTTTTTTGCTACTTCTGTTCTTTTAAAAGTAAAAATGGAATAATATTTAATACCTAAATAGTAAGAAGAAACTATAAAAAGATTTGAGTATTGATGAAATAAACAACAAGAGTTATGAAGATAGGTATATTCATAATTCTAATTACTTTCTACCTTTTTCAATCTGATATCAGTTCTAAAGACTTTTTTCTTTTCTTTTTAAAAGGAAGAATGTTATAGACCAACATTATAAAAGTTTATGAACAAATCTGTAAACAGATTTCATACATCATGCAAAAAAGGTAATATATATTAGATAAGAAAATATATGAGTGCAAAATCCAGATAAGCAACCATTATCTTAATTAGATATTAACACTTAATGCACCAAATGATTTAACTTTTTACTCAAATGCTAACTTTTTAAAACCACACAGATGATTTTCAAGTAGAATTTAAGACTAATAGACATATATATTGGCTGCTCTGGAGCAACAAAAATCGCTGAAGAACAATGATACATCTAGAGATTTAAGAAAAGTATAAATCAGTTATTTAAAGTGTCTAGTAGTAGAAAGTAACTGTTTCAATAAAATGTATATTTTATTTTCTCATCATGGATTATATCCACAATATCTTTATGTTATATTTTAAATTTTCCTAAACTCAATTCATATCTTGTATCTTACTGTTAATGTTGAATACAAATTTCTAAATGAGGGAAAACGAGTAAACTATATTTTTTTGAAAAATATAGTAAATTCATGTACACAATTTCAAAGCTACTACCACTATTGCAGCTTTAAAAATATTGCCAACTAAATGAAATAATTCCAATGATTTCTTTGAATTACAGATTATATTTACACGACAAATATTTTACTGGTGATTTACATTGTTTTTTATTTATATCGAATACCTGTAAAAATATAACTATGTTATCCCATTAAAACTGAATAACACTATAGATTATCATATAAAGTTTATGAACTATTGACATATGTAACAGCTATTCTTATCTCCCTTTCAAGACTATACCATAACATAAATCATGATTTATAAAATAGTATTAGCACCTTCAAGTTTAGTCAGTAATTACATGTATTGGTAAGTGGTCAAAAACCATTGTATGATGAAACTGCTTTGAATATAAAGTAATACACAGATAAGTTGCAGAAAATGTAAAACTGATGAGTATATATAAATTACACCTTCAAAGAAATATGAAAGTTGTAAACTTAATACATGACTGATAATACTGTTTTGCTAGTGTTCCCAAGCCTATTAAAGTAATTGTCACCGGTGGTTCCTTTTAACATTCCAAATAATTTGGAAGAGACTAACATGTTTATGATGAATTCCATTACACAGCCACATAAATATTACAGTGGAATGTGAATTGCAAAAAAAGAAAAAACAAAAACAACAATATTTCAAGATTTTCATATAAAATCAACATAATTAGCCAACACAAAGCTTCAGTTTCATTTTTTAAATAACATGAAACTAAGATGCTTATAAATTACTTAATCTGAATTTGAAAATATTTTTGCTAGATGGAGTGAGCAAAATTTTGAAACTCATGTGATAGCTTATGCTGTAAAATATTAAAGGTCCAAAAATTTTCATCTTGTATATATTGTACGATTGTATCGTACTATTTTACATTTCATGTAGAATTTATCTGATGCTGGGAACAACAAAGGTTAAAAAATAATGTAAAAACTCAACATCATATATCTTGCCTCTCGATTATCACAATAAAGAAAAAATGACAAAGGCAATAAAATAAATTTCTAATAACAACAACAATTAAATTTCTAATTGTAAATATAACATTAAACCTATAACAAATAAACATACATAATCTTGCAAATATACATAAAAAAATTATGATGAAAAACAAGCAACATGCTAAAAAGGAATAACTAAATTACGGATTTTTGGCTTTAATGTAATGCAAATAGTTTCCATTACAAGAATCAACTTAAAACTATGAACTAACAAAATCAACGTTGAATAATCCATTTTTCAATTGTGCTTAGGGGGAAAAAACTTACAAATTTATTATAAATTATTTTCACAATTTTTTCAAGATAAAACTATTGCACCAGATTTCGAAATTGGGACACACACCACATATATAGTTAAAAATTAGTAACATTTTAAAAAACTAAGGTTAAACATGGAATGTTTAATTGTTCTGAGAATTACTTAAAAATAGATAATTTGATTTTCAAAATCTAGATCACAACAAACACACAACTTCTGTTTGCTAAATGCTAGTTTTTGACTGCATGCCAAACAGTCACTGACATTCACCCTGTTGAAATTTCACAAATTTTCTTTACCTAAATAATACTATCTTTAGATACATGAATAAGAAAAGCTTCTGGACTTCGATGCACTGTTCCGTGAAAGGTATATCTATGTCACTATATATAGGAAATATCTTTTGATTAGGGAACGATGAATATCACGAATGGCCCTATAATTAAAATTTATGTAATTTTTTCAAAACCAAAATCAAACTGTAGATGTTACAGTTACACATTTTTGTAAAGATTAAAAATTTATAGTCAAACAAAAGATAACTGCTCAGTTAAATGAAATATTTTACGAGTGAAACTTTCATGATATAAAATTAGATATGATCTTTTGATAGCGATGGACCCAGCTTTTACAATTTCAAATATAGACATATATATAATATATATATATTTACAAAATTGGTATTAGAGCATATCAAACCCAAAGGAACCCGTTAACAAGTATAGGGGTAAATGTTAACAATTGGGATGTGCCATAAGATAGTTTTCATTCTTCTTTGAAATTTTAAAGCATCTCCCAGAGAAAAATTTACAAGACAGTGGCAGGTCACTCGGATGATCGTGCATGACAATATGAAAGTACAATATTATTCACGCATTTCTTGGAGATAGCTTATTGATATAATGTGAGTGTATATATATAGATATATAATGCTTCTGTATTACATAAGCTATAACATCCACAAAGGCAGATTTAAAATCATTCATTCATTGTATGTGATCCATTGGCAGTTACATTTCATACAAGGTAAAGTACAAAATGTCATTCATAGAAGTGTAAAAAAAACTAACAAAAATACTGTACCTTCTGAACAGAATATGCAGTTGCATGTTTACCTTAGAGGCTCACTGACCATACACAGTAAATAAGTCAGAGAATGAATGCCAAGCAAACACACAAATCACATCACATACAAAATTTAAATATTTGAGAAGCTAATGTTTTTTCTTTCTTTTTGTTTTTCATGATTATAGATAACACACAAGCTTAATTTTTAAAGAATTATGTGTGTTCATAAAAGGAATTAGATGGATTTCATTGCAGACAACTTGTTTTCATAAAAACCGCACTAATTTGTTCAATATGAAATTACTTTCAAACATTTCATATGCAAACACTATTTTAGAGAACTCATTCTTCTAAGAAGATATTTTCAAGAAGTTAATCCAGTTTCATTTAGATCACAGCAATTTTAAGACTAGCTTGGACATCCCAGACCAGGACAAAAATGGCCTATTTCAAAGGCACCCTGGAAACACATGAAATATACTCTTACACATTTGAAAAACAAGCTGTTTAGAGTGCTTAATGAACACTTCATCATGATAACAGCTGAATCATTGAACTTTACACATCATTGGTAAATAAATCATTTTTCATTCATGTCATCCATTCTTTTGCAATCTGATAATACGGGAGCAGTATCTGATGACAAAATAAGAGTGGACTTACTCTCAGGAGACACAGACCTTTCTAGTGTAGATTTAATTAAACTTTCTAAGATTCCAAAATCTTGGCTTTTCTGTTTTTCTCTTTTTTGGGTTTCCTCGTGAAGTCTCGCATTTTCTTGAAGCTTCCTCATCATTTGGGATGCAAAAAAATTGTTTGAACCTAACTGAGAAAAATCAAGAGATAGAAATGGCATGCTTTGCCACAAAGATAAAGGGGACGGGTATGAGCCCATGGTTGGACGGTGAGGTTGCTCAACATCAGTAGATAATCCGTTCGTTGATTCTACTGCAAATTGATTAGGTTAATCTTTAAGTTTTTAACGCTGACATTGTTTTCAATTGAATATGAGTTATTGGTTTTGAGTGCTGACTCGGTTGTATCAACTACTAGTGAATTACTTAGAGCATCTCTTTTTCTGGGTCTTAGTAGGTGTCTTTCCTTAACTTTATATTCTAGAGTTGAATGAGGAACACCATAAAATGTTCCAGCACGATGCACACTCATTTCACCTTTTTGCACAGCTCTAACTGCTCTAGCTAAATTGTCTCGATCATAGTTTCGATAGCGACCTCTTTTAGGACGTGTACGTTTTTCAGATTTAGAACTATCTGAGGAATTAGAGGAATTGTTTATTGTTGACAATGTGCTTTCTTTTGCATCCTTAGATGGATTTTCAATTGTCCACGACATATTGCAAGGGGAACTGTCACTGCTTGCTGGAGTAAGAGAATAATCTATACTGGGCTCTTCATCAATGGCTTTATCCTTCCGTTGGCAGTTAACTTTAGTACTGATGCTTCTTGCAATGAGCTCTTTTAATGATACAGCAATCCCTTTATTCCCTGAGAGGGTATGACTAGAAGTTCCCGGTGGGGGAGATGAGGAAGATAACACAGGGACATGGGGATTGTCCACTTCATCATTTATGGGTGGAGACTTAGCTGGTTTAAAGGACGGAACTTTCAGTATCACATTAGATGGAGTAACAGAATTTTCTGTAATTCCATCTGGATCAGTAACTTCAGAATCTTTATGTATATCTCTTTCTAACTCTATTCGCTCTTCTGCTAGGCGACGAATCAACTCAGGCAAAAGAGGCAATTTTAAATCATCTTTTAAGGCAGACAGTGATTGGCTAGAACAATTACTATTATCTTTTGTCTTCCCCAAGGCTAAATGCTGAATATCTGAGAAAACCTACAAAAATATTTGAAACATATATATTAATAATAATTATACAACTGAAGCATCTATTAAGCACGAAAGAATAACTCATTAAAAAATGTTCCATGAAGAAAAATGTGCATCAAAAAATTATAGGGTGAGTACAAAAATACTTTAAGTGAACAGGAAATGAAAAATTTATGAAATATACTTTAGTTAGAATGGAAGTTCAAAGTCGTAGACAAAAATACATTAATAATAAATTGAGCATTGAGAAACAATCAATAATTCTAATACTTCGACCGAAAAATATAAATATGGCATAACCTTTCATGGGATATTTGCCATCTCTTGACAATTATGAAAATTTATTTTAAGATAATTAAAAAAAAATATTAGCAATATTATATCACTCAAGAGGACTGCATTTTTAGGGGTGGTGCTCCTGTTTCATAAGTTAGAATGATCATCATAATGAATAATTTGGAAATTTTCATATTAAAAAACACTGCAAGTAGTATTGAGTATTTTTCTAATAAACTCTGAAAGGAAATTGGATTCAGCAATATACTTCTTTTAAATAACATTAGATACATTACTCAAAAAATAATGAATAATCAAATCAAATGAGATTTTGTACACAAAAATTGATATAACAAATTAGTAGTGAAAAAAGACTATGCTTCGACTTAAATTACAGTTAATTGACAGTCCAGAATTAGATTAGTTATCAAAATAGAGACAGAAAATTCCGATTAAAGGGTAACTTAGCTAAAACTAATGAACACTAAAAATTTCATTTTTGCCTGATAGTTATTCAGATATCACTTCAAATGCTTATTTTTAATTAGGATATGCCACATGATATAACAAAAAAATGGCACACAAAAAATAAAAATATAAAAAATATGCTTTGAAAAATATAAAATTGAAAGCTCTTAAGGAACCAAATCTCGAAAAGTACAAGTTAAATTCTCATATTACTGATATTAAGTGCTTTTACAGCACTTAAAGCATGAATCCAGCAGTGCGCTGCATCCTTTAAAATAGCCTAACACTGCATTTAAGGGGCTTCATATTTTACAAACTACTAAGAACCCTTATATGCACTTGCTGTTGTTTTTTTCTTATGACCCCCCCCCCCTCTGGCCTTTCAATTACTGTGGTCTACAGATGAGCCGAGCTCGGCCCGAGCCCAAGCCCGAGATGGACTCGAGCCCTTTAACTTCAAGCAACTTTCGGGCTCGGGTGTGATCTCATATTAAGATAGTCAGTCTTTATACAAATACAATGTTCATGGAATAAAATATTGGGGTACTTAAAGAGCGTGAGAACAGTTTCTCTTAATGGCAGAATTGCTTTGTTCAGGAAGAGTTTCAGAGTAATGACATCTATCACCTTATATCCCACTCCCATACATCGTTTCTCAGCTTTTGCACATCGGAAAGCAAGCGATCTGCTAAATGGCAGTTGAATGTAAAATAGGAACAATAGAAACCCGTGGTGACTTAAATGCATTCGGCAAAGTGCTTTTTTGCTTTCTGTGATGTGAAAAACTTTTTTTTTTTTTTGGAAATATTTAAAAATGTTTCAATTGATAATTGCTGCACATGAAAAATTAAAATAATAATAATAATAATTCAAAAAGATAGCACCCACTTATAATATATTTGCGATTGCTATTACGATATACCATATGGCAGGGCATCCCAAGTGGAAATTAAAAATATATATTGATGTTTGATACACTCGGGCTCGGGCCGGGTCGGCTCAAACAAGACAATATC
>JAXGGA010021044.1:0-17244 GCA_038373865.1 Uloborus plumipes | reverse complement strand
TCAGGGAGCTGCACCGGTTGCAGCCCACGGCGCGGCTGAAAAATCGTACCCCCGATTGACCACACGTCACGCTGAGGAGCATGCGTAGAAAGCTTTTCAGCGAGCTCAAAGGAGCTACTCGCTGTGCAGCTCCTGACGGAAAGTAGGAGAATTTTTTTTTCGCACTTTAGTTGAGGCCGTAAAATTGACTTCACTGATAATTTAATGGCGTGCGTGTGTGTTTGTAACGAAATCTCCTTCGATGAATCAGGATCAGAATTAAATAAGGATGTGAATGAAAAAAAACTTAAAAGCGTATTTTTTGGAAAAACTACTGGGGGTGCTGCAGCGCCGCAGCGCCTATGGACGAGCCGCCACTGGATTGAATGCAATTGTTTATTTTATTTCTAAAAGGCATAGAACAGAGTGGACAATTCGAAACATAGTAAATCTATACATGGACAAATAATAGTGTTTTTTGGGGAATTTTTTTTTTTCATTTGCGTGAGAATCTGCAGAAATGGTGTCAGAAGCATCTTTTGTGCAGTGCAGTGTCATTTATTTTGTTGTTATATTTCAGTTTAATTTAAAATCATATTTAAAATTCTAGCAATTTGAAACTGGGACATGTCATTTTCTCCTTCTTCTGACAAAGATATTTTTATTGTGTCCTTTCTGAATGGATTATACCTAAACGATTGATACTTGATGGTACAAAATTAAATGGAGAACCAATAAAAAATACACTTAATGAGTGGTAGTTATTAAAATTGATTTTAAAAAATTCTAAAGTCTCGGACATGATTTGTACCATTTTCGTCGAAATGACCCTAATAAACTGTAAAATTGCTGCTTTACAGAAACAAACTGTAAAATTGTTAGTTATATAGTTTTTTACAGTACATTTTACAGTTTTGAACTGGTACCTCTGCTGATAGTGTTATATTGTAAAAACAACGGTTTATTTTTCGCAACGCACTAAATTTCATCAAAATCAAAAATGGTAAGGCAGGAAAATTGCTCAAAGTTTGTTGAGTTTATATGGAATGCCCCTGTAACCAGATTGCACGGATTTGGGAGAGAGAAAAATTCAAAGTTTTTTTTCGTTTCAACTTTTTACATCGAATTATGTAAATAAAAACATATGTAAATGGAAATATTTCTGCTGTTTGAAATTTGTTTTAAACTTTCATGCACATTATTCGCTTCTTTTGGTCGGTCGTCCATTTTATTGTGTACTGTAAAAATGAATGTTGTTTTTGCAGTATAATACAGCTAACTTTATAGTTATAAACTGTAAATACCTTTAAAGTAATAAACTAAAATTGCTAACTTTACGGTACTGAACTGTAAAATTGCTAATTTTACAGTAATAAACTGTAAAATTGTTAATTTAACAGTTTATTACCGTGCATTTTACAGTTTTTAAATGAAATCTTGGCAGCCAGTATTATACTGTTGCTTTGACAGTATAATAAAGCTAAATTTTACGGCAATTAACTGTAAAATTGTTTGCTTTACAGTAAGAAACTGAAACTGCTAGTTCTACAGTTTATTTCTGTGCATTTTACAGTTTTAAACTGGAACCTCGTCTAAAAGTATTATACTGTAAAAACAGCAGTTCATTTTTTGCAGTGTAAGATAAGTTCGTCTAGTTCTGAATGAACTTCATGTTCTCTGCCGCACCGGATTTTTCTAAAGCTCAGTAATTCCTTCTCAGCGCGTTTGTTTTGATCAGTATTAAATTCTTTTAAGTACACTAATTTTCTTTTCCCTTGCTTTCTCTGTCTTTCCGTCAACTTCCAAAATCATTTGTGCGTGGACGGTCCGACAAAGGATGACGCATTTGTCTGTCTTCCCGATTTACGAGCTAATAACAATCGCTAATCTCCGATGATGTTTTGAAGAGGATGTTAGAGAATCGTTAGAGTTCGCGGATCGCTAAACAAGTGTGCAGAAACTGAAGTGAGCGTGAATGTTAGCAGTGAATGTCAAAATGTCTTCACGTCATGCACCACGACCTATGACTTCTAGTATTTGTGATTTTTATCGTTTTAGGGTGATTTGGAGAGAAATCGAGATGGAATTGAGACAGAAGTTATGTTGAGATGCAATTGTGGTAGGGAAATTGAAAGAGGACTGAGGCAGAAGAGCGATTAAAATGGAATTGAGATAGGAGGTATACTAACATGGAATTGAGAGAAATGATATAGAGTTTGGGACAGAAAAATTGACTTGCGACAGAAAAAATATTGCAATGGAGTTGAGACGGAAGATATTTTTAGAAAGATGGAATAGAATTGAGATACAATTGCGAGTCAGAAGAGAAGAAATATTGATACGAAATTGAAACAGAAGATATTTTGAGATAGAATTGAGGCGGAAGAACTATTGAAATACAATTGAGATGGCAGAAATAGTGAGTTAGAATTAAGACGGAAAGGTATTAAGATAGAATTGAGACAGCAGAAATAGTAAGATAATTGTAATGAGGAGAGATATTGAGACGGAATCAAGACAAAAAGGTATTGAGATAGAATTGAGACGAATAAGATATTGAAATAAAGTTGATTTGAAAGATATATTGAGATAAAAGAGATGTTGACATCCCTAGCAGCATAATCTCATCGGCCGATGATCGGCCATTCATCGAAAGCCGATGAAATTCTCATCGGCCGATGATCGGATTCGATGAGTTCTCATCTGGAATTGCTCCAATCTGTCTCATCGGCCAAACCGAATCCGAGCAGCAAAATCCGATGATTTTTGCTCGAAATACGATGAGATTTGGAGCAATTTACGAGCAGTGCAGTCCCGTGCCGATGAATTTAGGATCAATTTTGGATGTTCAACTTATTTTCATCGGGGAAGTTGATCGGAAGGATATCGCTTTCCGATGAAAAATAGCACATCGAAAACCGTGTTCGGATACTGATCGGAACAATGTCATCGTGCGTTACGGGATCAGTTTAGGAGGAGTTCGATGATCGGCAGAGCAAAATCCGATGAGTTGATGCCACTTGGGATGGAATCGAGACAAAACAGATATTGAGATAGAATTGAGCCGGAAAAGATGTTGAAGTAGAATTGTGAAAGAAAAGGGAGCGAAATAGAACCGCAATCGAAAATATATTCAGATAGAATTAAGACAAGAATTATATTGATTGATAATTAAGACATAAAAATACTACGATAGAGTTTAGACAGAAAAGATATTGAGACAAAAATTTTGCTTATTTAAACTGAAAAAAAAAAAAAAAAATGTTTTGAGCACCGTGCACACTTCATTAAATTTCATCAGTACATTTTGAAAACTATGTACCTGTTCCACAGTAAAAATTAAATATTCCTAAAATGTTTGAAAATGGCTCACTCGACTATCAAAAGTAAATGAATCGTTTATTTCAGAAACCACCCAAGCGACAAACAATAAAAGCTCGAAAAAGTATTTTTACCGTTATTTATGAGAAAACCGATTAGGATTTCAATATTTTAAATTGAAATATATTTATATTTAGATATGTTTCTTTCAGAAAATATTGTTGTAATCACTATTAATTAGTTTAACATAAAGAAATAAATATTTTCTTAAAATTAGAAATTTTGTCATTTAGGTGGTTTCTGAAATAAACGATTCAAATGTAAAAAATGCTATTTTGGGGTACAGATTACAGAAATAGCTTCTAGTATAGTGCTCTCTTAATACTCAAGCTCTTCGTCAAATACATTAGTATTTCGCGAAAAAGCGCAAAGATATATTTCTATGTTGTGGGTAGTTCAGTTTTCATTTATTTTCCTCCAAAATAAACTTCTACTTTTTAGTAGTTCCGGAGAAAATGTCTCAATCGTTGATGTCTATAATGTGTGCATTGCATGTCTGAAATTTTTAGAAAGAACTATAATTTAAAGTTTATAAATACCTTTATGCTATTGATGTAGAGAAAATTACAACGTTAAAAAGGGACAAATAAGCAGGGATACTGTAGACACGTGTTTTGGTGTTACAATAAGGCCCTTTTAAATGCAAAAAAAAAAAAAAAAAAAGAGCTTATGGAGGCACATTGCACAGACATCCGGCTTTGTCGACTTTTGTCGGATGTCTGTGCATCCATAAGCTCATTTTTTTTTTGCATTGAAAAATGCGTTCCTTGTAACGCAGAAACACGTGTTTGCAGTATCCCTGCTTATTTGTGCCTCCTTAACGTCGTAATTGTCTCTACAGAACTATAATTTGTTTTGCCTTAGAAAAATTACATATTTGCTCTTTGATCTAATAAATGAACCGTTTATTTAAAAAACTAGTCAACAGACATTTTTTTTTTCAAAATTGAGTTATTAGTGCCGTGTAATTCTTTTGGGAGTAAATGCACATTTTAGTACAAATACACACCAAGAACGGTGGTTTTACATTTGGAAGGCAACACGCTAAATTTCAGCTTTAGTGCAAAAACAAGTCAACAGACGTCTGTTAGCTTTATTTTTGCACTAAAATAACATTTTGTTGCGGCGCACCTTTTGTTCCGTTGGTGTTACTGGTTTGCGTTGTTCGTACACTTTCATTCTCCCCATGTAGCAGAGACTTTAGAACCATAAAATAGTTTACTAAAAGGGTTGATAGACTTTGTACCCAACATTAGTATAGTGGACTAGTTTTGAAAGATAGTAAAATATCGTTTTACCATCCATAAAATTACACCGTAGCTGCCAGGGTATTATAAAAAATAACCAACTCAGATGAAAATTCAGGAAGAGGTATTCTTATAAATCAAAAAGATGTTTTCAAACTATCAACTTACAAGCCGTTCATTTACGATAAGAGAAGTTCAGGGAGATGGTGAACCCACATATTGATAAATTCAGTGACCCTACATTTTCACTTGCGGAAAAACAAAATGCTCTAGACTAGAATTTCCCACTGAAAGTGCATATGTTGTTTTTACAACATATTTCTGCACTTTACATTGTAAGTCTGCGAAGTGAAATGTGTTATGCTTTTCAGATGGCGAAGTTTTCATATCAGGGTGCAAATTCGTTTTCCCCGAACACTTGTGTTAACATTTATTTCTACAACAACTTCGCGTGTTTAAACAGCGGTGCAAATGAATTTACAAACAGTGTGTACATGTAAACACTTTTGTGCCCTACTTCAATATTTATTGCTAATTCCGTAACTCTCAGAATGATAATTTTCTCACTAAGAAAGAAAAATAATAATGATAATTATAAAAATAATAGAAAAATAATAATGATAATTATAAAAATAATAGTTACTTTCGAATTTGAGGCTTTGTTTTCGATTAATTTTGCATTGCGTTGTAGTTTACCAAATTCTCTTTTGGGCAGACGTTCCTATTTATTTCTTCCTATTTTCTTCTCCTAGAAAAGACACAGTTTCATATGAGAGTTGATTTATGCAGCACATACAATTATAAAAGTTTGAAACAATAAATAACTTATTGAATTACTTTCAAAAACATTAATTTGAGTTCGTCACTGATCAATGAACCTCCAATCTACCAGGTTATTTTTAGAACTTCAATCTGCTGATTTTTGTTGTGATAGATGTTAAAAGGGAATTAACATGAAAAATATTTAAAGAAAAAATGACTTATCTTTTCAATGAAGAAAAAAAATCTGGATATATAAGTTTACTCATATCGGCGCATTCGAAGGAGTACTTTTGAAATTTTTATCTTACGGGACACTTATAAGATGTATCAAATATAGAGCTTGGTACTTACAATTTGAAAAATTTTGGTGTTTTTTTAGTAGTATTAAAAATTTGAAGGAAAAGGTGTATTGTTAAGAAATTGTGTGCTCAATAACTACAATAAAAGTAAATACTGCAGAAAAAACACTTAATTCGTACAATGATTACTTCATTTTTCAAATGCAATTCCAAAGTAAATAAGAAAATTAAAATTAAATAACAATAATATCTTTTTTTCAGTGAGGAACTGAATCGGTGAGTGCAAAAACAACATCAGCCACAAAAATTCGAAAATTCGTTATTTTGTGGAAACAAGCTGTGGGAGGCAAGATACGTGTTGAGGTCAAAAATCACGTCAGTCAGGTTACTAGTTCGAAAGATACGGGGCCTTTTATTTGAATGTTGACCGTAGAAACAATGCTAGAATCAAGACATTTCTTTCTCTTTCTTGAACAATTTGAAGTTCTTGACTTACGTTTGTTTATGCATTCACCGATTCAACTATGAAAAGCATTTTTGTATTAGGTTTGAAAAATTTAGGGTGGGGTTTGAACCCTAAAAACCCACCCCTTAAATACGGCTCTGAATTTAACCCTACACTGCATATTTTTTTTTATTTTTCTTTGCGTATGTGAAAAAAATATGTTTTTCAATGTAATAAAAAACATGGGAAAATATTATTAAAAGTTTATTTTCAGGATAAATGGTACACTGCAAAAAAGGAGCTGCTGTTTTTACAGTATAATAGTGACAGCCGAGTTTCCAATTTAAAACTCTAAAATGCACAGCAGTAAACTGTTAAATTAGCAATTTTACAGTATCTTACTGTAAAGTTAGAAATTTGACAGTTTATTGCCGTAAAATTTAGCTGTATTATACTGTAAAAACAACAGTATAATAATGGCAGCAGAGGTTCCAATTTTAAACTGTAAAATGCACGGTAATACATTGTAAAATTAGCAATTTTGCAGTCATTACTGTAAAAATAGCTATTTTACAGTTTAGTACTCTATAAGTAGAAATCTATCAACTTTATAAAAAATGTAATAAAAATGAAGTGATTGAAGAAAAATAGATACATTAGTGCCATAATTGCAAATTATAATTCCAACGTTCATGAGGCACTAATACGCCTAATGAATGTTGGAATTATAATTTGCAATTAAGAGATTGGTTTTGAAAAATTTTCCGAGTTAAGGCAAGGAAGTTCAAACAGATCAAAGATGAGATAAACAGGTCAAAGATTTGAATGGCCCAAACCTGATAATATTCAGTTTGCAGAAGCTAAATTTTCTTTGACAGACCCAATTAAGTTAAAAGGGAGCCTTCCATTTACAATTTCTTGCACCAGTATAAATAAATAAAACTAAAAATAATAATAAATAAATAAATAAATAAATAAATAAATAAATAAATAAATAAAAATATGCAACATAATAAGCTTAAAAAAATGAAAAAGTAATGTAATAATCAATAATATTAGCCATAATAAATTGCATTTAATGTATCTATTGCTTGTTATTAGATGGTTATGTTAGTCACACGCCATTTTAAGCAAAAGTGACCTTAAGACTAAAAAAATTCAATATTAAGTAAATTTGTTACATATTTTTGAAAGCTAACATTTCATATTTTTCAAATATATCAACCAAATTTAGACACTTGCTTAACTTTCAGAAATTTTTGCCTTATAGCATGAACATTATTTTTCAGAATTGCAAAAATGTTACGTTAGTCACACTGCTATTTTGGTTGAAAAAATATCTGTTGTCAGTAATTTTGTTTTAAATTCTTAGCAAAAATAATACATGTACACCGTGTACATTGCAAATCCACCAACACAGCGCAAAATTATTTTTTATCCTTTAAGTTACAAGTGAAATGAGTTATAAAATCAGCTCTGAATGTTTCGTTAGTCACTATGGAATGACCCACTATTCAAATTGAAAGCGCATTGGGTAAATGATGATGATGATGACGATGATAAAATAAATAATGCCGCAACTTGAATATCCCTTACAAACTGTTTGTACTAGCAGTTAAAAGGGTTGTAACGATTTTCCACCGGCTGTTTTTTTTTCTTCCTTTAACTAAAAATAAAGTGTTCTACATTTGATTATTGCTAATTAAATATGTTTCATATCAAAAAAAAAAAAGCTATATGTTTAGTATTTGGGGCATAATCAATGGGATCCTTGTTTCAACAATGCGAAATATGACGAAAATGGTTAGAGTCATATTACGTCTTCAGGCGTGCCCAGAAGGGGGTATTATGGCGCAAGTTGCGCCATCAAAATTTTTTTTTTGGGGGGGGGGATTTTTTTGAACAAATTTCTTTCTTTATTTAAATTATTTATTAATTTATTTTTTAATTTAAACTAGTTTTTTTATTTCTTTATTAATATTTATGTATTTTTTATTTTTTTGTGTGTGTGCTTAAAGGGAAAAAAGCGATTCTATTCTGTGCATAATTCGAACTTTTAAAATATTAATAATATATATAAAAATAATAGTTATAATTAAAAGAAATAACTAAATGTTATTTAAAAAAATTAATGAAATAAAAAAGTGGAGTAAAAATAACAAAAAAAGCTTAAGAGCGTTGTGAAAATTTTTGAGTGGGAGGGGGGGAGGTATTTGCGCCATTGAGCATGGGGGGGACGGGCACCCCTGCACATCTTTACTCTATTTACTAGCTACTGAAATTGCTAGAGCGCTGTGCACTTTTGGAAAAGAATAAATAAATTAACAAAAATATAAGTAGATAAATAAAATAATTATAATGATGATGATGATAATAATAATATTTTTAAAAAATAATACAGTAACCTCTACTAATAAAATCACTGGATTATAAAATCAGCAGCTGTTTAAAATCAAATCTGCAGGAACCAAATCCTTACAATACCAAAACATGTTAAATCTATCCTTTATTAAAATCACCAACGCCTTTTAATAAAATCAAACTTTTGGAAACGCATGCTAAAATTTGAAAACGACAATTTTTATTATGTTGAAAATGAAGAGTGCCTCCGAAGATGAAGAAATCACAGGACCAAATTTGCCCTCTTCAGTATGTGCTAGAAAATCACTTGATGTCACATAATTAAAGAGGGGATAATGTTGAAAAATACAAGAACGTTTAAAAACTCTCAAAGGATGTAGAACTTTCACTTTCAAATTCTGTTAACTAAACAGCGCCAATATTTTAAGATTCCTGTGCAAATAAAAATGTAAATCATATTTAGTTCACTATTTTGAAACTTTTAAAACCATATATACAAACAGTAATTCATTTGTTTTCCAGATAACCGCAACGGTTTTGTAAGTTGTTTCCTTTACATACTGTCTATACTAGCAGTCAAAAGCGTTGTAAAGATTTTTCCACTAGCTGTTTTTTTTCTCTCAACGATTATTAACACATTGTTCACATTTGATAATTATTAATCAAATGTTGCGCTGGCGCATGTCAGGAATTTAGATATAAGCAAAATCAGAAATGCTTAACTCGTGGTGCGTCAATGGTTTAATAGTCGTTTTATGTAAAAAATGTCAGAAATGGTCAAGAAGTAAAAGTTTTACTCTTGGGTTGAAGCAATTAAAAGCAAATTATAAAGCAACGACATTAAAGGACAACTTTGCAAAAGTATCTCATGAACGTGCTACTCGATTACAAGAAATAAAAAGATGTGTTTTCAGATTCAGGGGGAAAATCTTTCATGTAAAGAAACTCCGAAATGTACGGGCATGCATTCACGTTTAGCATATTGTCAAAAACACTATTGGGAGAACTTTTATTTTTTTTTTTTTACATTTAGAAGGCAATAAGAACAGGCTTTATATGGATTCCTCAATATGTTTACGATAATTACATAAAGTTAAATTTTAACACTAAGCTTTAAAAAATAGATTTATAATTTTAAATGAACGTTTTTGAAATTTCAACAATTTTTGAAAATTTGCGCAGATTGCATGAATCGGATCATTCTTAGATTTGCAAAGTACTGGTCATATCGGTTCAACAAAATATAGGTATAGTAAGGTAGGCATAGGTATAGTAGGCAGTATTTGACAACGCTTATTAACATAAACCTAAATATTTCATCTTGAAGGAGTTTGAATTCGATTAAACGAATTATAGCACTTTAATCACTAAATTATCTTCCCTAGGTCAGGGCAAAGGCAAAACTATATGTAACACATCGCTAACTTGGTTATATGGTTATACTATCCTGCACATTCCTTCTTGTTAGAGCTCATCAGTCTGAAATAAGTAGAAACCGACATGGAGGTTTGAAAGAGTTGAATAAACTGGTAGCTAATGTAAAATTAGCGCACCAGTGAGAAGTCATAGCAATCGTATGGTTCAACTCGGTGATTATAGTGCTCACTGTAATTTTACATGTTCCTCATATAGCATGAAATGTGCTCTTAGATATATAATTCTTAAACAACGATTTAAGGTTTCCAAACGCTAACCTTTTTTTTTTTCGATTTCTAAGTACAGCGTGTGTGTTTCCTATATTTTCAACAATTGTTCAATTTTTGCATTTTTGGAAAATGTGGACTCCGAAACATGCTAAAATGTTAAAAATAAGAAGCTGAATCCCATGTTAACTAGACGCAACTGTGCAAACGCCAAATAGCATTTTAAAAATTCTACTTCGTTATATTGTTATTCGTACTATCTTGTCACTTCGTTGAATTTGTACTTTACCGTAACAAATCGAATGAAATCAAGATTATTCGTCTCAGAACACTTCGAGCCATCTTTGATTCATGAGTTAGCGGTCTCTTTTCACTCTATTTCTTAAAGAGAAAGATAAAATAAAAGATGAAAGCCCACGAATGGAACCTTTTCAAGAAGAGCAAATTTTTATTGTCCGAAACTTTTACGCTTCTTCTTAAAATTGAACGCTTTTTAAGTAATTGCAGCATCATTTAACCTTGAGGTTTTGATTTTCGACCAATGACATCAACTTCACCATCGCAGTCACGTTCTGTCGAGTGATTTATGTCGAACCCACAGCTTGTACGCCAATTAGATAACGAGTCCAGTCTGTCCTGTCTCCTCCCCATTTCACCTGTAGGACAGGTACCTGAAGACAAACGCGAATCCTCGAGTTGTCGTTTTTGTTCCCTTGTTCTGAATTCATGGTGGAGCTTGCTGATTTCTTTTTTCGCTCGTGGTATATATCTCAGAGGAAGATTTATTCCTGCAGGCTACGGCTTTCTTGCCTTTAGAATGATGTTGCACCTGTGGGCCATTTGGCAATTGCTGTCACCGCTGGGATGGAATTGTGGTGACAGTTGCGACGGAATTTTAGCGAAACAGGTGGGCAGACGGATTCTGATCTGCATCAAAAGTACCGCTGCTGGCCGGTGTTATATCTGATTTCTTGAGCGCCAGTTATGGTCAACTATAGTTGATGGCCTTGCTGAAGACGCTGTGGAGATGGCAGGTAATCTTTTATATCCAGTTTTTCATCCATTGAAGATTAGTCCTATATTGCCTTTACTCATGCTAAACGATACTCGACTAAGAAATTCTCTCTCATTCTTCAATTGATTATGAGAATGAAGTGATTATTCTAAATATTCTGGAACATGTCTTCATGATTTTTTCCCCCTTTTTAACATTTTCTCAGTAATTTTTCGTTTTCATATTCGTGCCTGTTTTTGACACACTGCAAAAAAAAAAATGTTGTTTTTACAGTGTGATAGAGGCAGCAGAGGTTCCAATTTAAAACTATAAAATACGCAATAATAAGCTGTAAAACTAGCAATTTTACAGTTTATTACTGTAAAGCAACAATTTTAGTTTATTACCACAATTTTACAGTTCACTACCACAAAGTTAACTGTATTATACCGTAAAAGCAATAGTATAATACTGGTGGCAGAGGTTCCAGTTTAAAATGCACAGTAATAAACTAAAATTAGCAATTTTGTAGTTTATTACTGTAAGGTGGCAACTTTGGAGTTTATTAGTGTAAAATTAGCAATTTTACAGTTTGTTACTCTAAAATTAGCAATTTTTAGTTTGTTACTATAAAATTAGCTGTATTATACTGTAAAAACAACATCTATTTTTTACAGTGTTGTTGAAAATTCTTGAATCTGGGGGGGGAATTTCATGGCAGATATTACGCTGCTAAATTTTGATTTTGATTGGTATTTTGAAATAATGAAAGATTATGAATTAGCAAAAAAGTTTTAGCGTCGATTCTACACACTAAAAGAAAACGTATGACATTTTTAACGCATTATTTATTACAAATTTAAGCGAATCCAAAATTAATTTTAGAAAAAAAAAAGGAACCCTCACACGTATGAATCCATGATTTCAGAGATATAGATTATGAAAAGCATATAAATGTAGAAGAAATAATGCATATAAATGTAGAAGAAATAATAAAAGAGATAAAGCGTATTCTCTTTTTTTTCTTTTTTTTTACCTTTTCATTTCTTTATATATTCATTTTTTAAGAATAATATTTGACGAATTGATAACGTTTTACTAGCATTCGTGAATTCGCATACATCGTATTTTTGCATTTATCAATCTAAAGGATTTCCTAAATTATTCTGTTTATGTTCTTGTGTTTACCCAAGATATAACTTAACTCTTAAATCATGCATAGAAATAAAATTTTAAAATATGATTCCACGTATTTTAAAACATTTTATTAGGTTATGTATTTCAAAACTTTTTATTGAAGGGGGCACATGGAAACATTCATAAACCAAGTAACAAAATACAAAATGCAGAAAAAGTTTTTATAATACCTTGACTTGAGTTCATCTCTGTCTTGTATTCTTTGTTTTCATACATTTTATATATTCTTCAAAATGTAATCCTTCTTCAAGTCATCTCCACGTGTTTCTGAAAAAGTATAAAAAAATTAGCTATTTTCTCAAAGAGAAAAATTTAGAAAGACATTGTTCAGGTTTAATTTAAAAGAATTTTTCTACGAATCTAATGCCTTAAGCATTACTGCAGAAATATTTTTCACGACATATTTGTTTTATGGTTGGAATACAACCGATACTTCTTATAAAAATAAGGCATTTTGCTGCTATAATTCCTTTCAAAGGCAAAAAATTTCTATGTAATAGTTTTATAGCTATAAAATGGTGTTTTTGTAGCCTACATACGGCATTAAACACACGCTAATTACACTGCAGAAAATGAACTGTTGTTTTTACAGTATAATACTGGCAGCCGAAGTTCGAATTTAAAACTGTAAAATGCAGAACAATAACACAGTAATTTTACAGTTTCTTACTGTAAAGTTAGAAGCTGTAGTTTACTGCAGTAAAATTTAGCTGTGTTATACTGTAAAAACAACAGTATAATACTGGCAGCAGAGGTTCCAGTTTAAAACAGTAAAATGCGCGGTAATAAACTAAAATTTGCAATTTCACAGTTTAGTACTGTGAAATTAGCAATTTTACAGTTTATTACCGTAAAATTAACAATTTTTACAGTTCATTACTATAAAATTATCTGTATTATATTGTAAAAACAACATTCATTTTTTAGTGTATTATTTACAGAAAAATTGTAACTTTCTATCATATTGGGCATATACTGTGATTTAAATGCCTCTTAGAGTACATATATTTCAAACATTTTTAAATTTGAAGTTGGAAAAAGTTCAAATGTTGCTTTAATGACTCATTAATGTAATAAAAAGAGCATGGTGCAAGCGTGCGGTTTTGGGAAGCACGATTCCGATACTGTTTTGCAAGTTGTTTCCCTTACAAAGTGAACGCATTTGCAGAAAAAAGTCTTGTACAGATCTTCTCTTCTGTTCTTTTTTTTTTCTTTTACGGCTACGTATATATGTGCTATTTTAAGTAAAATGTTTTATTTTGATTATATCCTGCAGTTGTTTTAGTGCATTTTACCGTATAAGTTTAGTGAATAAGGATTTAAATGAAAAACGTATAGACATGGGCGCCAGTAAAAAACGCCAGTATTTTTCTTTACCGTTAAATTTTAAGATGTTTTTTTTTTATCACCGTGCATTTTACAGTTTTAAACTGGAACCTCTGCTGCCAGTATTATACTGCTGTTTTTACAGTATAATAGAGCTAAATTTTACTGCAATAAACTGTGAAATTTCTAACTTTACAGTAATAAAATGTAAAGTTGCTAGTTTTACAGTTTATTACTCTGCATTTAACAGTTTTAAAATGGAAACTCGGCTTCCAGTCATATACTGTAAAAACAACAGTTCATTTTTGCAGTGTATAAACTAAATAACGAACAAAACTTCTACTAAAAACGTGAAAAAAAAGCAAAGCAAAAAAAGTTAGTAATAACCAGAATTCTTATTTCTTCCTATTTATGTTGAGTCTTTGACAAATAATTTCTTAGGTTATACACAGTCAATGTGTAAAAATATAACAATGTTGCTTGGATATAGGTAAAAAACAAGTTTTACAAAATTCGTGGAACCTAAGGTGGGACTAGTACTTCCTTTAAACTTTCTTCGGAAATTCGAAACATCTCTTGAGCAATATAAACACGAAATGAGTTTTTCAAGAAATGTGTTTGCGAGATTAGGAGGGGGGGGGGGGTCATTTTCGAACGTTTCAGGGAAATTGCAAGAGTAGTTCAGCGTGTATGTAAACAAGAAGAAACCAAACAACTCATCTCCACTAAAAACAAGATGCGAAGGAAAACTTTTAGTGTAACCACAAGATAGAAAGCCTGTTGTAAAAATAGAGATGCCACCACAGAAAAAAAAATCAGAATCGCAAGAAAAAATACCTCAAGTTCCAAGCAAATTATAAAGTTCGGCTCGTTCGGCCGGACTTTTACGAGCCAAGTCGTGCGGTGCCCAGCCGTAAAAATAGCCGTTAAAATGCCGTGGCCGGTCGGCGTAAAAAAGCCATAACACGGGGTCCAATCTTCTGTTTACATTCTCTGTGTCTTAAAAACAAAATGGCCGTGATCAAAGGTTTAGGTAGTCCCCTTGGAAGGGATTCCATTAATCAGTAGTAAAGTTGGAAGCAGACTTTTAATGGCGCCTTTAAAGCCACGGCGGTTGCAATAAAAGATGATATAAAACGGATTATTCCGTTATAAGATTTTTTTTCTTCCTTTGCTTGGAATGGATGAATTGTGTGTGCTAACAAAACAAGCTAATTTCCAAATCAATTACTTTCTTTATTAGAGGTTAATAATTTAAAAAGCGTAAGTGTTAATTTTCAAAGCGATGATCGTTAATAATAACCGTTATATCGTTAAAATTCACTGTTTAGATGTTGCATGTCCAACTTTAATCCTAGACAAATTAATAAATTGAAAAAAGATTGTTTCTTGCATGTAATTCGTTTCAAGACTTTTTACAAGCAGTTATGAACTTTTTTAGTCACATTAACAGTGAAATCACTAAATGCGTTTGTCAAAGAAATAGCAACAATTTTGATAAACAACGGGTAAGTATTAGACATCATTGTAGAAAAAGGTTTGCGTATTTTGCGTAGAGAGTTTACTTCAGGGCCTTTTTGAAAACAGTACTGATTTTTATCAGTGAGTCGCAACTGGTGTTAACAATAAAACCTCAACACACGTGATTAAAAATTACGCTGCAAAAAATAAAACGTTGTTTTTACAGTATAATACTTGCAGCAGAGGTTCAGTTTAAAACTGTAAAATGTACAGTAATAAACTAAAATTAGCAGTTTTGCACTTTATTACTGGTATTTAACTGTTAAATTAACAATTTTACAATCTATTACCTCAATCTTACAGTTTATTACCACAAAATGAGCTGTATTATACTGTAAAAACAACAGTGTAAAACTGGCAGCAGAGGTTCTAGTATAAAACTGTAAAATGCACAGTAATAACTCTGTAAAATTAACACTTTGCTATTTAATTACTATGAAGCAGCAATTTTACAGATTATTAGTGCGGAATTAACTTTTACAGTTTATTGGCTGTAAAATTACCAATTTTTCAAGTTTACAAATACCTTTGTGCTATTAGTGTAGAGAAAATTACAATGTTAAGGAGGCACAAATAAGCAGGAATACTGCTGACACGTGTTTCGGCGTTACATGGAGCGCCTTTTTCAATGCAAAAAAAAAATTTGAGCTTATGGATGCACAGACGCTTTTGTCGGATGTCTGTGCTCAAAAATTTTTTTTTTGCATTGAAAAAGGCGTTCCTTGTAACACTGAAACACGTGTCTGCAGTATTCCTGCTTATTTGTGCCTCCTTAACGTTGTAATTTTCTCTATACCAATTTTTAGTTTGTTACTATAAAATTAGTTGCATTATACTTTGAAAACAACATCTATTTCTTACAATACGAATAATTTGTTGCTTTGCTCAGGTGAAGACGTATTATATTTTTATAAGTCTAAATGAACTAGCAATAATTGTGCTAACAATAACTATTTCGATGTTGGATATTGTTCAGTTCAATTGTACTTATTTAAGACGTTTTTTTTTGCATATATATTTACACTTCATAAACGAACATTTAAACTTCGGCTTTTAAACGTCAAACCTGTCTATTTCGAATTTTAGGGGCAGAATAAAACTTCGACATAACGAAGTTTCGAGATACAGAAGTTGTGATAAAAGTTACAAAAATAAGCAATCGGAACAAATTCAAGCACTTTATAGAATTGTTTTGCATTGATATATAGCAGAATATTTTGCAGTGTGACATGTTGTGGATACACAGTTTAGCTAACTTTCATGATTATATTGATACCAAGCTTATGCATACCTTTAAATACAAAAAAAGCTTTACAATGATTGTGTAAAAGATGATTTTTATCTCCAGTATAATACTGAAAAAAGTAGCTAGAGATGAAATTCAAAAGCGAGAGGCGTCAGAATTCGAGATAGAGAGGTTTTCAGGAAAATTTATTCGAGATCAAGGGTGCCCACGGGGGGGGGGGGGGGGATTTTTAAAACTAATTTATACATTTATTTATTTAAATTATTCATTAATTTATTTTTTTTAATTTAAATTATTTGCTGATTTTTTTTAAATAAAAATTATTCATTTATTTATTTTTTTTAAATAAAATTATTCTTTTTATTTCGTTATTATATTTTTTTATTTATTTATTTCCTGTGTGTGTGCTTGGAATGTCTCGAAGAGAACAAAAGCGATTCTATTCCGGGCATAGTTAGCACTTTTAAAAAATTAATAATAAATAAAAAAATAATAGTTATAATTTAAAAAAAATAAATAAATAATATTAAAAAAATAAATACATATTTAAAAAGATAAATATTTAAAAAAATAACTATTTAAATCAATATATAAATAATATTAAAAAAAATAAATTTAATAAAAAAGAGGGGTAAAAACAAAAATAAAAACCACAAGAGGGTTGTGAAAAATTTGGTGGGGGGGGGGGGATTTGCGCCATTGAGCTTGGGGGGGGGATGGGCACCCCTGTTCGAGATAAACATGAGGGAGCGAAGCAAATGTATCTTGTGATATCAGGAAAATTGAAAATTTTCGACCCAGAGAGCTTTTTGAGATGGACAGATTTGACTGTATTCGGACCGA
>JAXGGA010021043.1:0-17245 GCA_038373865.1 Uloborus plumipes | reverse complement strand
ATCTCTATGAAAAAACGCGTTTTCTTACGTTACATTAACACATAAATATGCCGTGGGGAAAAAAAGTAGCTGATTTTTTTTATTTTTTTTTTAATGCCCATGACACATTTTCTGACTTTCTGTTTAAAAAAAAATCTTGGGCTAAAATAAAATGAAACTTGTGCTTCAAAACTTAATGAAAATTTTAGGATAATCTGGACAACGATTTGAATTACAAGAAATTTCTTATGGATAGTTTTCAAAAGAACAAGACATTTTAAGAAAATAAGTTCAATTCTAACCTCTTATAATGCCTATAATGGCCTTAAAAATGGTTTTTTCGATTTTTTTTCTTTTCAATTGTCAAATATTTATCAGCAGACGACGGGAGACCCCCCCCCCCCGCTCCTCCCCATCCCGCCGTAGCCAGTACAATGTTAAAGTTAAAAATGGGGGTTTTGCGCGAAAAATCCAACTTTTAGCTCATGACCTGAAAATCGGAGTAAATACAGTTAAATAGGAGCACCTGGTTCCCAAGTAAATATACGCGAAACGAATGTGGAGATGCATTATTTTGTCTTGCTAAATATTTATTCAGAACGTTAATCCAAAGCAAGATTAATTTAAGAACCTGCTTCATGCAGGGTAGACGTCGATCTTTGTCACAACAAATCACGTTGTCAGTCGCTCATATTATTTTTTAACTTTAGAAATATCGTCTTTAAAATCCAAATATTACAAGTTTTGCCTCTTTCTTAGCCAGTAACTTGTTATTATTATTATTGTTTTGGTTTTATATCCAGGATTTGTCTTGAATTTCTCACCACTGCGGGGTTTAAAAAGTTTTCAACTTTTGGTTCTGCAAACAGCATAATCAATTAACGGTGGAAAAACCCGATTTACTTGCATTTACGTTCACGTTAAATGATATTGATCCGCTGCGCAATTGTAATTTTATTCGGCAAATCCACAAAAAAAAATTTTTGTCGCAGTAATACTTGAAATAATGTTTTCTACACTTCAGAAAAAAAAAAAAAAAAAAAAAACAATTTCAAGTTTGGTTAAAATTATAAATAAAATATGATTGTTAACTGAAATTCGTAAAGTCTCTTAATTAAAAAAAAATCGTGAAAAACGAATTTTTTTAAAATTTGAAATCATAGTTTTAAAATTTAAAAAGCATAATTGAGAAAGCGGCAGCATCAGTTGCAAAAACAAACTGATTGTTTTGCCTGCTTCCAAACACTTTACATATTTACACACCAAGATTTTAAACTGCAAATTAAAAGTGACTCCACTTAAAGAGTCAAGGGCCTATTAAAAAAGATCCCTTCGCGAGTACGAAAAACGCACGATAAAGCAGATGACGTCAGAGTAGGGTGCGAAATTAATCGATGGCTCGGCATTTTACCGCGTGATAAAATTAGATTTTTCCCAAGCTTAATGAGCCAAGTTTTATTCCCGTTTTCAGTTAACTCGACAACTTTCTTAATTGCGATTCCATGTAGAGAAGGCGTCACAAACAGCAAGAATCCAGGTACTAGCAGTAAGTAGACCAGTGGTCGGAAGTAGCGCTCTACAAGTAGCGAAACTACTGTAGTAGCTACATTTTTTAGTAGTTTGTAGTGTAGCGTACTACTTTTTAAAAAAGTAGAGCAGTGAGTTAGCGCGATATAAAAAAATAGTCGTTTGCAGCGATTTATGGAAACTACTTTTAAATTGAAAAAAATAAATAAAGGAAAAATATTTAAAAAAAAAAAGAGAGAGCGAAAGAAAAAAACAAGGTTTTATTGACTCTAGTGCAAATCTTGCACGAGTACAGCAGCGGACTCGATGAGAAATAAGAACCATAAAAATATGAGCTGAACCTTAGATACATCATTTTGATGAAATACATTCTATCTCTTAGATATAATTGGTTTATTTGGCATCATAATTTTTATACTCCTTCAAATAATTTTCATGCTTCTATATTTCCTGGCAAGAAATTAAAAAAAAAAATGAAGGTTGAATTCTTTGAATTTTGCAACTTTTGAATCCTTTCTTGTGGCGTATATTCGTAAAAATTGTAAAAAAAATCTAAAAAGGACAAATTTTAGCAAAAAAAAGGAACAAAAAGGAAAAGTAACAAATAAATTCAAAAACAATTCCTAGTTCTATCGCACATTCAAATAAGTTAATTTATTAATGTAAACCACTTTTCTATTATTTTCCGGTTAATCCTCAAACGGTGTATGCTTTTTATTTATTTTATTTTTTTCAAAGTAGCGATGTAGCGACTACAATTCAAAAGTAGTTTGTAGTCGCTACATTTTAAAAAACGTAGTTGTAGGTTGTAGTTAACTACATTTACAACTAAGTAGTTGTAGTTCGCTACAAAAGAAATGTAGTTTTTCCAGTCACTGATGCAGACAACGAACAGTTTACAGTCTTAATTCAGTTCAATGGACTGCTCGCATTAAATGAAAACAAAATATAAAATATGCCTAAAACATTACGCGTGTTTAGTTTTAATTCTTACGAACATTTCAAGGCTAAATCTCAAATGAAACCAGTGGCAGGTCACAGCGACCCCACCAAAAATTTCTTTATTCAGCAAATTACGCTGACGAATCGGCAAATTTAGAGACAGCAACTTAAAAAATGAAAGCTGCCATTTAGTATTTTCAACTTTAATGTTGAAAGTAAAATATATATCTTTTGTTTCTCAAATAAACCTCACAGATGTAATCACATTTTGTTTTATCGATCAAACATATTTAAACATCAGTAGGTACCTCATATACAGTGGTATTTACGAAAATATATGTTACAAATTTACCTACTAAATTTTTTTTTTAAATTTTAGACAAGATTGCTTTAAATTTAAATGAAAGGTGGGTGCTTACTTATTCCTTCGCATGGTGTAAGTGGGACACCTATCTTTTTTTTTTTCTTCTTAATAATGGCTAAGAATATTTAAAGAATTTTTTCGAAAATAATTATGAACTTATGCTTATTTGTAAAGTTCAAGATAAAATAAATCAATAAATGAAAAATATTTTGTTTAAAATTTTTTGTATAATCCTTTAAAAACGAACTGTTTTATAAAAAAAAAGGGGGTTCCACTTACCCCAACCAATCCTAATGAAATTATTCCTATTAACTTGTATCCAGAATAAAATGCTTTGTATTTTGAGTACTTGTATTCGTTTGTATTACATAGTTCGAAAAAAAAAGATAATAAAAACAGTAAAAATAATAAATCCACATAAAAATATTACTAATCATTATATTATTATTAGCTTTTAGTGTACTTGATCCGCAATTCGTGAGTGGGATAAGCTTTTTAACTGCTGTCAAAAAAAAAAAAAAAATGAATCTGAGTAATACTGAAGCTTATTTAATCATTTAAGAAAAATTTATTTCAAGACAAAACTTAAGCAAGTATAAATTTTTCTATTTTTGGTTTTTCAAACTTAAAAAAAAAAATACAGGTTTTTAAGGCTTCACAGTTAAAAAGCATTTTTAAACACTTTTTCTCCACCATTTACTTGTTACAATAATTCGCAGTACAAATAAACTATAGGAGGCACTGCAATCTCTGGCTAATGGCGGCTGAAAGACGTAAAACCAAAACCGACCCATTTACGCAAGATATGACCTGCTCAATGAGATATTTGCCCTTTTCGCGCAAAATGGAAAGTTTTTACCTCTTTGGATAATTTCCTAAATCACCGCAAGGTGGCGTATTTAAGCTCTAAAACTGTGAATTGACTTTGCTTTCAGTCTAAAAATTCTAAGTAGCATAAATTCACAAATGTGTGCAGCTTCATTTTTACATTAAAGCACTTGTCGAAGTTTACTATGTATGGATAAGTGTAGAAACATTATATGTTTAGGTTAAATTAGTCTAGATATAAAAATCGGAAAGTTAAGACATCGATGTTTTGTCATCGGTGTCGCAAGAGTAATTTTAACACCTCGCCTACAAGTATTTTTTTTTCTCCAAGCGATTCAAGTCTCAACTTTACAGCGCATATTTTTACTTGAACATTTTTTATTTTTCCTTTACACACGATTCAAAAAATGCGAAATCCTTCCAGTTCCTTTTTCTATTCTAAATGGATCAATAATAATAGATTTTAAGCAGCAAGTGTTTTGTTCACAGAGCGAGCAGTTCTGATTTAAGTGAATTTATTTCCCAAAAGATATTCAGTGTTTCCAAGAAAATATAACTCGGTCTTGTATTAATTTTTGTAGCAAAATATACGACAGGGCTTTGTTTCAATGGCAGGCTTTTTTTATGCACCATAGTTGATATCAGGCCTGACCTTTTAGGGTCAGAAGCGGAAAATTGCTCCTCCCCATGGCTTTGAGAAACGAATGTGTTTGTATTTGAGTGGGCGTGACTTTTTTTTCAAAATAAATTTTGCATTGATCATGTGCTTTTTGACCCACCTGGAAAAAACTGAAATAACGGGCCTGGTTGATACCTAATAAAGACACCGGCGCAGTTTGGCTTTCACCATTCTTAGGGATGACGATCTGAACTACGGATTATCTGAACGGGAGGGCTTACATTAGCAGAATAGAGGAAAAATACGATTTTATGAGTTGGTCCTATTTTCGAGGAATCATGGTAGTTTTTTTATACAGTGACGCTTTCTGTTGCCTTAATTAAAGAAAAATGTTTATTTTTTGGGTGGATTAGTATTGAGATCTCTGTTCTTCTCAAGTGAGCTTTAGTTTACCTATTCTGTAGCAAGGAAAAAAGAATTACATTTGAATTTAAACTCGGAATTTAAATTCAGATAAAGAAGCGCCCCCTTTTCTAACAAGAATTTCCACATAAAACATTTTTCGCAAATGAATAACTTAGATTAGTAACGAAACTATAAAAAAATACAAATTAGTATTGAGCTTTTTTCTTTTTTTTTCTACAATATCGCAGCAACTTCAAGCAGAAAGTACAAATCTCAAAATAATTAAATACCAGAAGAAAAAGAACAAAAGAGTACTTTAAGATTCGGGTTCCACATATCGATCAAGACAAGTTTTCTAAAAGAACTCTTCTTCCTTTTCCTCTTTAATGAGCATTTGCAAGAAATCTTAAACCTGCTGCTTATCATTTTTGATACAAAAAGTACACCAATTTTTGCCGACAAAAATGGCTTTTCTTACTTGGGTGAATCACTTCACGCACGGAGTAGAACGTTTCTTAAACCGATGACAAAAAACAGAAGTCGCAGTTTGAGAGAATCGCAATTACAAACAAACTTTATTTTAGAAATTTACGTATTTTTGGCATCCTTGTAAGAGAAATGAAAGAGATTAAAGAGGGCAAAAAGGAAATGAAGAAAATAATTACGGAAACAGACATCATTCCGACGATTCCTTAATCCCTTTTTTTCTGTTTTACAGAATTTTAATGTTGGTAACCATCAGTAGTCTGTTCAGAATTTTTTGCCTGTTTTGCTAATACAATATCTATCTGAAGTAATAGTCCTTATTCAGAACTCATCGAGATGAGAGAAATTGGCAAATTTCCGTTTTGGTTATTAGAAAAATAGGGGATTTACTGTAATCAATTAACTTAACACTGATTATGAACAATTGCATAAATTTTGTATAAAACCTGCATACAATTTCGAGGATAATTTTGTGGCACTTCATATGGATTTTTCTTATTTAGAAACAGGGGTTGTTCTCTTTCATCCAAATTATATTCATGACTGCGTGCAAGTTTCATGCGAAATTTTGCATCCACACTCGATGAATTTATGGTTTCATGTAAGTTCAAGCAAATTTTGAAGTTCACAAATGTAAAATAAAAAAAAAGTTTATTTCACTAAAAAGATACTTATGATTGTACATATATTTCAAAAGTAAATTTGTTAAATTATGCACTGGATTTCTTCAATTGTAAAAAAATAAAGCAAGATGCGGTTTTTTCTTCGTCGCCACTAAAAAAAAAGAGTATATTTGTATTTCCGTATAGATTTTTTTTTGCAAAACAAATGATTGTTAATTTTCTTAAAAAGCAGGACCTTTTCATCTTTTTTTCAACTATTTTAAAAAGCGGGTAAAATTTTTTTTTTAAATCACAATGTTAAGAGATGACTAACATTTTAAAGGAGTCTGGGTTAGTGTTATGAAAAGAAATTCACAACAGTACCAAATAAATTAATTTCGGTTCCATTTATAACTCAAAGGAATGCTATTAAACGGATAATATTTAAAAGCAAAAATAGCTTAATTTTAGAAATGGTTTCTAAAAATAAGTTTTTCATGAAGTTCGAACATTTTTTTTAAACATAGATTGAAGAATAATAAATTGATGATGACACATAAACACTTATTAATTGGAACTAGTGAAATTTCTAGTTTTGATATAATACATAATAACGAAACTGAACAAAAAATATAGCAGCTTGATAATTTTTTGAAAAAAAAAAAAATATATATATATTAGCATTTGCACAGAGTAGATTAGTGATGATTTAGTTTCAGATCATGAAAAGATATTTTATTCAACAGAAGGAAAACTACAATTAAGCTATAAAAAAGGCTTAAATCTATATATTTTTTTCTTCTGTTGAAAAATTGTCATTTCTTGCTGCACTATATTTTGAACACCCGCATTTGCGGAACACGGATAAATATGCAGGAAAATATGGTTGCTGTTGTAATAAAAAATATTTTAAACTCAATGATAATTAATTGAAACTTTCAATGAAGAATTGCAACTTCTTGTAACTAATATTATAATGAGCTGTATAAGTTTATTAAACGTTTTTAATTTTTTAATAATTTCTTTACAATCTTGGTATTTTTTAAGAAAATACAATTTTACTAAAAATATAGTTTTGCACTTTTAGACACAAGGGTTTTAGACAGGACGGTAAAAACCATGGTTTTAGTGTCCGAAACTTCGCTAAAAGTGATAGATTGTGTGCAGAAAACTGGTAAAATGCAAGCATATCGCAAAGGATGTCTTTTTCTCTTTCGAAAAACTAAAGAGAGAGAGAGAAAGAGGGAAACAACCGTCAATGACTATACGCCCAGCAATAGTGGAACAACTCAATAAACAAAGGACTGGTTCTGGATAAGAACAGATGTAAATATGAAAATACACATAACTTTCAGCAGCAATACATAGCACAACTCATAATTCAACATTAGGCCGTAAGATGAACAAGCAAACTGAAGCGAGGGACGCCCAGAGTGAACATTTTTGGGAGGGAGAATTTTATTAATTTGCCGAATGAAATTCCAAAATGTGCCGAATCATAAAATATGAGCATAGACACAGACTTTATACTATTACTTTATGAGAAAAGACAATAGGTATCACTAAAAAAAATCGAGCATTCACAAATTTTTCTTCAGATGATTGACAAATATTTGAACTTTGATGAATAACGACGGGAATGTATTTTGAACAGTCAAAACGATTGATTGAATAATTTATAAATAATTGTTATATACATATATACAGATTAAAACGTATTTATTGCACAACATACAGTGAACTCTCACTTATACACCGCCTCAATTATGCGCCATTTTCACTTATACGACGGTTTTGAATAGTCCCAGCACATTCCATAGCAAAATAACGATAATATCATTTGTTTATGTTTATGCGTCGCTGTAAAGATTCACTTATGCGCCGAATTTTCCGTAAAATGGAAAAAAAAAAAATATTTTCTATAAAAAAAAGCATTTTTCTTCATTTTCCTCTTTAATCTTTTGCCTTTATTGCATAAGTGAGGGTTCACTGCGTCATAAAATATTGCATATATTACAAATTAAAGTATGCTGATAATTTGACAGGTTTTTGTAACAACCAAATGAAGTGAATGACAAAAAAAAAAAAAATTGCAATACTATTCCTGAATTTGCCGAATGAGGAAAACTTTTGGGAGGTCCCAGTGACTTCCCTTCGGGGAGCTCCTGACTGAAGCATCTTATGCATTTTCCTTAGAAATGAAAACTAAACCCACCTATTTCGAAACATGATTTTTTGAGTTTTGCCGCACATTAAACGCATTATTTGACATAATAATAATAATAATAATAATAATAATAATTAATAGTGAGAAACGGTCATTCGGGAGATGGCTGTGGATGCACAAGTGTAAAAATTAATCCTTACACTTTCTGAGCAAATGTATCCTACTATGTTATAAAAATTATAACGATGGTGTCGCAGCAAATGGCAATGAAATCGACGAATCGTGAAGACGTGAAAAAGTCTGGCGGAATTTCTTGATCGACATTTAAAATTTCAAGTAAAAGATGAAATGAATTCAAGTGCAATAGGTTGCAACAGACCGAAATAATTAATACTGTCATACGAAGTAAAGACACAATACTTTCGCATTTATTCAAGAAAACCATTTAAAGTTAAAATAAGCACTCAATGGTGGGGAATATTGTGATGCATCCGATTTTTGCACAATTGCCGAATTTTGGGCAACTATCATTTTATTCTAGCAAGATCGGTGAGGCGGAAAAAATGAGCATCCAGAACGCGTAATGTTATTATAAGCAAACTATAGAACTCGTACCTGCACGAATAAAATAAAACAATTAGTATGTGTCCGAGCCTTGTCAGTTTGGTCACCGGACCTCCTTTACCTCCCAAAAACTCATAAAAATTATACTACTCCGATTCCGAGCTGGACCCCTAGTTCTCGACTGGGCTGACATGGCCTCTCGTCGGCCCTGAGCAAAGCAATTAGAATGGAACTGCTAGCAGTTCACGGCGGTTGGTGAACTGGAAAGGTAAAGGAGTAGTACAATGCAGAAATGAGTTTTTGAGATACAGTAAACTCCTGATTAAAAAAATGCGTGGGTCTTCAAAACTTCGTTTTTTTTTTTTTTTTTTTTTTTTTTTAAGGTGATGATTTACTGAATGCAGAAAAATACGAGTGCGTAATTGGTTGTTCTTATCTTCAAAGATATTTTTTACATTTAATGTTTACATTTTAGCTATAATTTATTAGTTTGCGTTGTGTTGTTAACTTTTTTTAGCTATTGCATACACTAGTATCGTTTTTTACCCATTTTCAGATTATCCGCGGTATTTGCTTATCCACGGTTACCGTCGTGCCACACTATCCCGCGGATAATCGGGAGTTTAAGAAATTTGAAGAAAAGCGTTTATGAATCCAATACTAACAATACGGAACTGGTGGAATTTGGCATAGTTTTCAGCTGAAAGCAAACATAAGCAAGCTTTTAAATATAGTTAAGGTATAATAAATGACAAAAATGGAAAAAAATGAAAAATTTGCAGTTACTGCCCTTTGCTTTCCCATGACAGTAATATAGTCAAGAGTTTCCATTAATGAAAATAATAATAACAAAGAAAAATTAAAATTATTGGAAAAAAAAGTCAAAGAAGTTGTAAAAGGATAGTCTGTAGCGCGCCTGCGTCCAGGACACCTCATAGGCCTTAGTTTCGAACTTAGGTTTTTCTCTTATGTTACGTCCGCATGGAGGCAAAAATATTACTTCGTTCAGAAATATAGTTTTTAATCACAAGAAGCAAAATTTGGAAGCAATATCCAAGGGTTAAGAAGAGCTTACTACAAAATATTCCATTACTTTGTACCTATACAACAATTTTCAACTGCAAAAAAAAATGAGATAGGAAAGAGCAGCTGAAAATTTGGTTATTGTCCCTCAGGTTATCCAAAAAGAATACCGCCAAAAATCTCGGATACTAAAATTCTAAAAGAGTGAAGACCTACCTATGCAAAATCCGTCCATCCAGGGAGCGACGGGAAGCAGGCCAAGCGACAGAATGTACTGCTTGCTTCTGTAATCCAATTATAGGGATGAATTTGCTGAGCTCGACACTTTACTTCTCTCTCTCACTTACTCGGATGCGAGAAAAAAAAAGAGCAAATAAAACGGTGCGGGGCAGGGCATGAGAAGGAAACCAGGTTGGCGGGAGTGAAGACAAAAAAATAAAAGAAAACTTCACCCCAATGAAGCGAGTGGTAATAAGATCTCCGAAATAGCAAACGCGAGAGAACAGAGGAGGAAATTATAAAAAGAGAGACGCAGCACAAACTGGAGGTACGTACACACCTGTGCGATGCTCGCTGGCAAGTGAAAACGCACACAATGTAAAAGACACGCGTAACCTTGGAGAGAATGACATTTCGCAATGGTTCCACGCCACAGATAAGGAAAATTGAATCGTTATTCGCTCTCTTCCGACCGATACGATTTGATTCCGAGAGGGTTGTTTGGTTTAGAAGCTACGCCCCATTATTCCAGGTTGGTAAGAGACGAATAGCACTCTTCATCCCGGTGCTTCAAAGTCGTCATCGGACAGATGACGTTGACATTTTTTCTTTCTACCTCTGGAGAACGAAACAACGATACACCAGTATAACTTTAAGGAAACGCTCTTTCCCCAGACCCATCATTTCGTTTACGAGAGTATACTCAACGCAAATTTTATTGGTAAACAGCATAAGCCTCGCCCACTTACATGTAAAAACCTTAATTTTTCAAAGAAAGCCTCACAGCCTCAACATCAAAAGGTGGCCCTCCCAAATGACGGGCTTGTCTCTCCAAGGGTTCTCTTGTTGATTAATGAACACAATTTTAGCATTTTACTGCAAAAGAATTATTATGATTGGGGAAAGGGAAAAACCTCAAAAAAAAAAAGGTCTACATTCTTGCTCTTTCACTTTTGTTGTGTTGAAGACGAACACAACGAAAGGATGATGAAAAATCAAAGAGTTAGAAGAGAATTAGAGCGCACTATATGGTTATTTTTCGGCGAATTAAGCAGTTTTGACCACCATTGTTTGGAGAGAGCAAAGCTCTAACCTGCAGCAAGCCCGCAAAACATGATGTGGCGAGAAAGATGCCAATAGCAAAATTCCTCTCTTAATTAACCACCAGTTTTTGCCTTGCTGATAAAGGGACACAAACTCTGTAGTACATAATTCCATGTTGAGAAGGGGTGCGTTGTGACACATGTTTTCATCATGCTAAAAAAGCCCATCAGCTATGTCTAAACATACTCTGAAAATCACAAGTGGAACCCGAGAGATCAATAGAATACGACCACCGACTGCTCTTTCCTTTTTAAGTCATAGTACAATCAACATATACATTGTGAAAGTTTATTATTATTAATTGTATTTCCTAACTCTCTCATTTCTTTCCGCCTTAGATTTATGAGATAGATCCAGAAATAGAGAGTACGAACTTTATTATTTTTTTATGGAAGAAAACCTGACAACCCTACCTCGGAGGCGGCGGCTCATGACCAGTTTGCTAACTACTATTACACTGCAATAATCAACAATGATCAACAAATTCGTCGGAACCCCAGATTTCTGTTTCTATCAATTTTTAAGAGGAAATAAAACAAACGTATGGAAGGAAAAACTTACCTTTTTTGAAGAAATTAGGGAAAATTTATTTGTTGAGGAACGACCAACTCTACCAAGTTAAGTTGACAAAAGATGTAACAATTTTACAACCTCATTTTAAAAATAGTTGAGGGAAAATACGCTTCATAAATTGCGTCATTTTTACATCAGCAAAACTAACTAGTACTTAAACCATGGAGAATCAATCCACAGCCTTGAAGTGCTTCTGATATGCCACTTTCAAAGTCGTTATTTACGACCTACTTCAGTACAATGCTGCTCGATATTGAATATTTCGAAATTAAGTTAGTCACAGGTTTCCCGTACTCATCTCTAGTTGCAAGACTGATCTTTTTAGAATCGTAATAGAAATTTTTTTTTTACAAAAAATACACAGGAAAAAAATAAATTTTTTGTAAAAAAATTTTTATATTTCGCCTCAAAGGACAACTGTTCTGTTAAGACAAAGAATAGAGCATGACATTGGCAAAAAAAATATTTGTTGGCAGAGGAAGTTATGACCGTTTGAATATCGGTAAAATATGACATTTTTCATATTTCGGCCTTAAGCAACTAAAAGCACGTTGAACTTTCCTCGGTTATTTATACATTATTTTAAAGTGCTTACACTGGTCTTTCAAACGACACTTCTTTTGCCATGCCAACTGAAATGTACAAGCTGTTTTTGGACCTCAAAAACGCTAAAAAACGTCAAAAATGCCTTGTTTTGAGGGCCTTCACTGACCTTACGGCAACAATTTACCACAAATTTAACATTCATTTTGTAAAGTTTCAACCTTCTATATTTCATATACAAAAAAATTGGAGTTCCTGGTAAGAGTTTTGGCTCACAGCAACTTCCATGTCTTGAAAATCCGCTTAATTTTTGATGCCGCACCTTCAACTTTAGGGATCCATAAAAACTAAACAACTCAAATTTAGAGTAAAACATTCTGGATTTGATCTTTCAATAAGATAATAAACATTTGGTAATTTTTTGGAAAAAATCTGAGACGTCATGAATCACAGGCGTGACACTCTCTCAGATTCTTGCTCTTAACACATCTTATAACCCCCCCCCCCCCGTAAGAAAGAAATTTCAAAAGTACTCCTTCGAATGGGCGTAATGCGAAGAATCATTAATCCAGATTATTTTTTCTTCATTGAAAAGATTACGTCTTTTTTTTTACATTTTTCATGTTAATACCCTTTTAACCTCTACTGTAACAAAAATCAACACAATATAGAACATGAAATCAATTTTATTGACTATAGATTTCACGAGAAATAGGTTTGGTAAAACCCTCCCCATCTCTGGCAATACTCTGAAATGTCTCGTGTTCATGAAGTCACATAATGCAGCACATGGAATGTTTCAACCGACAGAAATTGATAACAATTGTTTAAGCATTTTCATGGTCAACCGAAAGGTATTCTCGCTTATGAATAATTTCTGGACATTTGCAAATCGAAGTTCTCATGCTTGGTTGTGAAAGCAAGTTGTACGAAATGCTGCAAGAACGTGCTCCAGCTGAAAATCAACACCTTATGTTTTCAGGATAACTCGTGTGCGTTAAAAAAAAAAAATAATAATAATAAAAAATAAATAAATAAAAATAAAAAAAAACTAGATGGCCAGTGCAAAGCTTTCGCGCTTGAATTTCATAGCCCTGTTGCAAGAAGAGAATATCTAACTATTTTTACAAACCTGATACAACAAAAATAATTTTAGTTCGGTTTCACTAAATCAAAATGGCATGTTTTATTTGACTAGAAGAGAAGCTTCGCACTAGAACTTGAGGATTACTGCAAAAATCAAAATGATTCAATTTATTGAAATCCAAGAATTTTCTCAAGGGAAAAAAAAGTAAATCCAAAAATTCCAGAGACTGTGTAGAATCTCATCTCTACGCCATGCAAGTCCAAAGGTAAAGGAAAGGTTTTGAGTTCCGTTATAACACTGTAAAAAATGAATGCTGTTTTTACAATACAATACTGCTAATTTTGTAGTAATAAACTGTAAATTTGTTTAACTTCACAGTAATAAACACTAAAATTGCTCATTTTACAGTACTAAACCGTAAAATTGCTAACTGTACAGTAATTAACTGCAAAATTGCTAATTTTACAGTTTTAAACTGGAACCTTTGTTGCCAGTATTGTACTGTTGTTTTTACAATATAATACAGCTAAATTTTACGGCAATAAACTGTAAAATTTCTAATTTTACAGTAAGAAACTGCAAAATTGCTAGTTTTGCATTTCATTACTATGCATTTAAGTTTTGAATTGGAACCTCCTCTGCCAGTATTTTATACTGTAAAAAAAAAAAAAAAAACGCTCATTTTTTGCAGTGTATGGACTGATCCAATAGTACCATGAATAAACAAAATTCGTAGGAGTTATGCTGTAGCCTTGAACGGAGAACACAACATAAAAAAAAGGAGAAGAAAAGACGTTTTTTGCGTCACGACACCTGGACCATGAAACGATACGCCAGAAACAATAAGAAAGCAACCACTTTTCGCTACTACAAACGAAAAGTAAGTAGTGAATATATTTTATATCTTTCTAAAGAAAAGCGAATCTATGAGCCATCTAACGTCGTGGATAAATTTATGTTCCCATTCATTTCCATCACAGGAGGGCCGGAATGTAACTTGCTCTTACTATGGACGGGCACTGAGAGGCAAAAGTAAATTGAGTAATTTATTAATTGGAGTTAGATTTTACGTCGAAGTTGAAAGTGAGGCTTCAATTTAAAGACTTCTTTAATTTTGAAATTTTAATTTTAATTAACAAAGGGTGCATGAAGTTCTGCAATGATAATTGAGCTTAGCAAACTGAATTCGATAACTTTTAACTGCTCACATTCTCCGAGTTTAAGAGGTTACAGTACCTTTCTAACAAATTTCTTTAATTTAAGTGAAAAAGTTAATTCTTTGATATATTTGTTTCTGCACTTGTTTAACAATCAATAATTTTTTTTCAAACATTAAAAATTTTGAAAACCTTTTTTGAAAATTTGAAAAATGTAAGAAAATTTCAATTTTTTAAAAACCCTAAGGCTTTTTTGTTTCTGCACTAATTTCAAAATTTCTTTTTGCGAAATGATCACAAGGATTACCTCAACAAATCTGTGCATTCATTTTCTTAGATTTTGATTAGAATATATTTTGTGACCTTTTATGTAAAAAAAGTCTTAGAAAATTTTGTTCTTCGAGGTTTAACAAACTCTAAAAATTTTTGTAATTTATAAAACGCTTATTCAATGCACAGTTTTGTTAAATATATTATACTGAGTGCAACATTTCCAGTAACATAGAAACACTAAAAACTGATCACCGAGAAAAAGCACTTTAAAGTTTGGCTTTTCCATTAGAACACATAGCATGCATGCCCTAAAGTCACTCATAACTTTTTTAATAATTTAGCTAGAACAATGCTATTTTTTTCTGAGTGTTTTAAATAACTTTTATTTCTGAAATAAGCAATAAAATTTTTTTGGTCTTTTGGTCAATTTTGAGGTACTGTAGCCCCTTAACTCGTTATAACTGTAATCCGTATAAAAATACGATGACTGGAAAAGCACAGGTGCGAAATACTGAACTGCACGGACCAATAAAGCAATCAGAATTTGTAGAGAAAAATACAACGTTAAGGAAGCACAAATACGCTGCGTATTTGTGCTTTGTTAACGTTGTATTTTCCTCTGCATTTATTGCACAAAGGCATTTATATACTTCAATCAGAATTTATTTTCGGGAAGGGGATCAGTCAAAAGTCATTATACATGGGGGAAAAAAAAGAAAAAAAAAACGATATCAAGATTGGCTAAGGAGTTATTTGACCCTTCCCCATCGGTCATAAAAAGGACTGCGTCAATTTGTAAATGCGACAATGTAGGTTGCAACTTAACGAGGCCCGACATTTAGAGTAGTCTGGGGGGGGGGGGGGGGTACTGCGATTGCATTCCTTGCTTTAAGAAATTAATGTGTTTACTTTTGTGTGAGAGGGATTTTTGTTATTTTTCGACACAATATATATCAAGTACATCCCTTTTGACCCTCCCCTCCCCCCTTCCTGAAAAATATGAAACGACGAGTCGGAACTTAACAATAAATAAGGAAAAGTGAGATGTTACTGTTTTCGCATCTCCGAAATTCCTTGACGTTTAAAATGTGAAAAATAAATAAAATAAGTGACGCATCTAAAATATTTCAGAATCGAACTCGGTTTTTTTTTTTAAATTTTAAATTAAAAAAAACAATTAAAAAAACCATGATGTAGTTACGGACACGGAAAAATAAAACTCGGTTTCAAAAAAAGAAAAAAAAAAGAAAAAACCGGTTATTTTACGGACCCTAGTCTCTATTGTTCTTTTGACGAAATGTTCATAACCTTTTTCTTTTCAAGTAAAAAGTTAGGAGGAAAAGTAAAGAGACTTGGGAGCGTTTTGATAACGAACGCAATATCAGCAGGACGACAATTTGATAAGGTAATATCTATTGTTCTGAGAATCACGAGATATAACAAAAAGAACACGAAATGGAGATTGCTCTAGTATGTTTAAGCAAAGCATGTATAACTAAAAAAGGGGAAATAATCAGTCTTTTATCAGTCAAAATGCACTCTTTAAAATAACAAGTGAAGAGTACAAAATGGGTAAATTTCTAAAATTTGAAGCCGTGCACGATCAGAATTAAAATATACCATTAAAAAAAGGGTGGGAAAAGAGTGGATAAAATCATACTACCCAAAAGATTAGTTGTTTTAATTAAGAATATTATAGGGTATCTGATACTCATTTGAAAATCTTTAGAAATGCAATACGATATACATTGGATTACCAAAACAAGGAAGACAGTAACTAGGGATGCACCGATAAGCAAATTGGCCGATTACAGACTAATCGGCTGTTGATAATAGGCCGATTAATCGGCTGGGCCGATTAATGATTAGGATAATTGTTTTTAATACTAACAATTTCACCATCACTGTGTTTTATCTCTTATACAATTACGAGTTTAAAAATGTAAGCAATTTATTTCTGAAAGAAGATTTTTTTTCCATTTTCCTAATTTTCACAAAATAATTTCAATATTTTATCTAATTTCTTAGAACCAATTTTCATATTATTGTCAATAATGTTACATTAGCTCATTGTTAATTATTTTAATTGGACACAAAAATTCAAACAAAAGGGGGAGGGTCTGCGATGAGCAAGCCAATTTAGGAATATTTATAATTTAAAATTTTTAATAATTAGTAGCAATGTATTTCAAGACTTTTATTCTTTGCGAAAATTAGAGGTTATCTAAAAGCACTGTGCTAAGGAGAAAACTATTGCCACATGAAAAATGTTGCAACATTGTGTATGTGTATATTTATTCAAAGTAGGAAAATTAATTTATTAAAATACTTATATCAACTATGAGGATTATTATTACTGTTAATAAAATTATTTATCATAGTTTCTTAGTGAAGGTATACTTTAAAGAATAATAATATTTTTAAAATATTTTTCCGACCGATTAATCGGCCCGATTCTGCCGATTATTAATAATCGGCAAAGTGGCCGATTATTAATAATATAGTGGCCGATTAGTCACGGGGTACCAATCCTGCCTTAGTATTGGTTTTAAATAATGGTCCTTAAGTAGTTATTTCTAGAAAAAAAATTAATATTTTTATTAATAAACAGCCAAAGGTCACCTAAACTGATTTTCACAAATTTCCATTGTTTAGACACACCTAAATATGTATCATTATAATGTAAAAAATAACTGACAATTCATTAGAAAACTATAGGTAGGCCTATATTTAATGCAAAATTGGCGTAGAAGTAATTCTCTCACAAAATGTATAGGGTTTCA
>JAXGGA010021042.1:0-17249 GCA_038373865.1 Uloborus plumipes | reverse complement strand
TTTTAAGTGTACACTTTATGTACTAACATTCTGCAAAAAGTCAGCTTTCCCTAAATTAGTTGCGACACGGAAAGCTTATAATAATAGTACTGCTTTTGCAATGTTTCGGAGGGGGTGGGGGGGAAAGCAAGAGGGGTGGAGGTCGGGACTTTGTGTTTTTTTAGTGTACACTCGATGTACTAACATCCTGCAAAAATTCAGCTTTCCCTAAATTTGTTGCGACACGATGTCTTTATTGACTGGACTAAAATGTATCTGTTGAGCTTTATTCGCGTTATCAGTATTTATGAGAAGCCATAAGTGAGGAGATTAGACTCTGAAATCATGTTTTACTACGGTTTTTGCTCTTAAGTTTTACTTTGTTGGAAAGCTAACTCTTTTATCTTGTTGCATTGGTGTTGTTTTAGGGTGGCACACTCCAAAAAACAAACAGTTGTTTTTACAGTATAATACTGGCAGCAGTGGTTCCAATTTAAAACTGCAAAATGCACAGTAATAAACAGTAAAATTAGCAATTTTGCAATTTATTACTGGAAAGCAGCAATTTTAGTTTTTTACCACAATTTTGCAGTTTATTACCACAAAATTAGCTGTATTATACTGTAAAACAACAATATAATACCGGCAGCAGAGGTTCAGTTTAAAACTGTAAAATGCACAGTATTAAACTGTAAAATTAGCGATTTTACAGTTTATTACTGTCAAATTGACAATTTACACTTTATTACTGTAAAAGTAGCAATTCACAGTTTATTATTGTTAAATTAGCGATTTTCGCAGTCTATTACTATGAAATTAGCTGTATTAATGCTGTAAAATCAACATTCATTTTTACAGTGTACGAAAAATAAAACACTTTTATTTTTGAGTCGCTATTGCGGGAAAAATTTGTGATTGGTGAAAATTCGAAACGTAAAACAAGTAAATAAATTAATTAGTTTTTTAAAGAACGAAATCGGTCGCATTTTTCGTTTGCGCAATGAGCCTGAATACTGAAAAAAAAAAAAGATTCTTTTTTTTTTTTGTGCTTGTTTAAGTATTTTAGTTATTTCAATGTTTCCTTTAATGCTATAGAGCAGATAAGTTTCAATTTGTAACGTTTTAAAAGAAAGAAAAGTTTATTAAAATCTATAATATCTTGCGGGCGCGCAACGAGCTTGAAAATTCATAAAAAATTTCATTTCATCGGGGCATTTTTTTTTTTTTTTTTGTTATTACTATTATTATTTCTTTTTATTATTATTATTTTTTTTTAACTTTTATTTTTGATTCAAAGCGCTTTATAAAGAAAAGTAATTGATTTTTCCTTTCCCAGTTCCCTCGTAAAAATTTTTTTGAAAAATGATTTTTTTTTTTCATTTTCCGTAGATTTCAAGCACAGGTTTTCAGTTATTAAGGATCCACAGTGACGCAGTAGCGCAACCACGGGCTGAACCCATAGGGCCCGTGCCCCCCCCCCCCCAGAATGCTGCGTTGCTGTTTTCCTTTTATTAATATTGTTTATTATTGAAGAGAAGACCGCGTGTCTTTTAAAAACTAAGTGATTTTGATGAGAACAAAAAAATGTTGGGGAGAAATCGCGTCTAAAATCGCGTTTTAAAGAGTTCAATTTCTAAAAATTTTCTTGGGAGTCCCCCCCCCCTTCCCGAATCTTCCATTCTTCGAACAACACCTGAGACTGTCTGAGACTACGTTTTCTGGACTAATATTTCAAAAATTTCCCGAGAGTGAACTCAAGGACCCCCAATCAGTTGAGGAAAGTTTTTTCAGAGTGCCCCCCCCCTAAAAATATTTTCTGGTTCCTCCACTGCAGTGACGTTCATATGGACAAACACTCAAAAGAAAGGCTTGTTTAAAATACAATTGATAGCTAACAACTGACTAAAAAACAACAATACCAAAGCTAAGAAAACTCGATCGAGAGCAATGCATTATCTAACACTTAGCTTTTGACCCGACTTTCAAAACAAAACCAGTTTTTGGAGTTAACACAAAACAGCCATTTTCCGCTTATGTAAGCAAGCATTAAAATTTCCCCCAATTCACAAGTTTAATACCACTCCCACTGCCACAATCAAAGATGCAATTTATTGTGATCAAATTTTTCGTCTGTAGAAAAATCAGTACTTAGGAGGTTTTTTGTGCTGCTGTAAAACTCTAGAAGGTACACTTAACTGGTTTTGATTTCAAACCACTCAATTATTCTAAACATGAAACTAATAAGTTTTGGTGCAATTTTTGAGTGTAGTACTCAAGAAATCGTGTACTTCTCTTATTTCGCACAATTTAGTGAGAATCAAGCTTATAGAAATAGTCTTTAGATTTAATAAAGAAAAACTTTTTTTTACACTTCATTTTAAAGTTTTTTTAGTTGAAATTTCTTGAAATTTATATGCAGAAATGAGCTTTTGAGATAGTTGAAGAAACGCGTTTTTTTATTCCCTACAAACAATAGTGAAAAGTAGAATCGAATGCTTTGTTTCTTTTTTGTTTCTGAGAAAGTAATATAAGTAGTTCAAGAAATACACTGCCAGTTCGGCCGTGTCATCCGGGTACTGCAGTTTCATCCCAACCCTAACTTAGGTGAGGCAACTTACTACTACTTAATTCTACTTAATAAGGAGTGGCTCTATCTAGCGAAATACTTATCGGATTTTCTCGATCTTGGTCTCATTTGAAAGAACCCAAAAAATACCTGTTAGGAAAGTTTCCTTCCGAAGGTTTTCAAAACCACTAATCGATATCTCCACCCTGAAGAAAGATATGGGCATTTTTAAATTAAAAAAAAAATATATATATATCCATTTTAAATTGAATTCATAAAAATTGTCTGCACGAGCGTGAAAGAAATTAAATAGCGGGAAATAAATTATTAATGAGAAAAATGTGTTGCCATTTTTTTCTTGAACATAAACAAATAAAATTCTTGCTTTTGCTTTTCCTGAAGCGGGGATTTGAAACTTTTTTGGCGATTGATTCATTTTTCGCACTGCGCAAAATGTCGACTTTAATCTAATCGAGACTTTTATTGACACGCGTTACTTGACATAAATTTTAGTCTCAAGGTATACCGGGCAGAGCGGGGCCATGCAGCTAGTAAATAAATAAATATATTTAACACCTAAATCTCGATTTATAAGGGTTTTATTTGCTGTATAGAATTTTCAGGGAAAAAATTTGATGTGAAGTCTAATTAGTAATGAAAACTGCACTTTCCGAACGTAATTAAAAAAGTATTGTAAAACGTAGTAAACTTTTTCACAACTATGTATGTGTATGAAAACCACAGATACCTCATACATTAATTTCATGAATACTTGAATTGACCTTCAGTTTTTAGACATGACCAATAGAATGCACTTGAGTCATTTTCATGCTTCTTTTTTTCTTTTAAAAAAATCGATAACTTGAGAGTTAGTCATAAGGCACATTCATTTCAGAAAAAGATATTCTTTCATTCCCATTTTATCTTAGTTTAAACAAACTTTTCCCAACGAACACTACAAAAACTCTATCAGTCGTCCATTGTGAAAAGCTTTTCTAGTCTTGCTTACGATATTGAGTTAAGTTGTTTACCGTTCCAATTGAGCTTTGTGAAAGGACAAGAAACAATTTTGGCGCTTTCACAACACATGATTTCAAAATCTCGTGATTTTTGGATGCATTATTTTTATTTTCTTTCTTTTTTTTTAAGGATGCATATCTCTTGGATATTTAATCGATCTACCACCACTTTCCGTTTCAATACATCATTGTGTATGTCAGAAAGTTGTGGAATTCTCTTTTTGAGAGTAGGCGGATTTGAATGACCTACAGCGAAATTGATTCGGTTATATCGTCGGCACCATGCTAAAATAACGAAAGTGAAAATTTTTCAAGTTCGACTGTTTCCCGTAGTATTAAAAACGGCTACCTACTGGTAAAATGATGAATCTGTGGCAGATGGTCGTAAGCCAATGTCATTAGTACGAATTCACAGCTTTGCTCGATTAAGTTATGCTATTTTTAAGGATTTATTGCGTTCAATAACAGTGTTTCTTAGTAAAACAAAACGTGTTTTTTTAATCTTTTCATCCATTATTATGAATTTTTGTAGCAATTTTGTATCCTATATTGTAAAGTATCGAAAATGAATGTCATGAAACTTCATTGCAAACTATTAAATATTCTTTAAAATTTCATATTCGACACTTTGCCTTCAATTTAATGACTTTTGACCAAAAATCTCCATTTTGGTAAAAGCGAATATTTTTAAACAATTATTATTGATAATTTACAAATAATTAAAATTAAAATGATACCTTCGAACGATAGTTTTACACTTAAAGATATCTATAAAATTTGAAAATTTAAAATAACCAAACGCGTCAGGTGGGGAAAAATTATATTCAGTGTTTTGGCTCTCCTGAAAAGTGCCAATTTTCACTTTCGTAATTTTAGCACGGTGCCGATAATATTATTACACAGAAAAATTAAATGTGTCACTTAGAATTGAAACCAATGATATCCATTGTTCAAAATCCATAGTTCCGAAAGCAGAACTATGGATCTAAAGCAAGGGTTAACAAACTTTTTTGTTCCTTGGGACCCCTTGCCGAGTTTTCCAGTTTATTGTGGACCCCCTTCCTATGAGTCGTTCCAAAACTAGTCAGACGCTGAAATAATAGAACTGAAGCATTCAAACCGCGAATTAAATGATTAAGTTCCATTATAGATGTTCCAAAACACCCAGATAAAAGCGAGATATATGAAATATAACAAGATGAATCAGAAATTTACCCAACAGTATGATGGCTCTTTTTTTTTCTAACAATCAAAAACTTCTCAAATGCCTGAAAACTTTTTAAAAAGTCAGTTTGACAGTTTTACGTCAGAGTAAAAAATTAAAATTTAAATTAAAAGAAAACAGATGAAAAGAAAAACGTAACAATTTCATTCATATTTCCATAATAATAATGGCACAAAACTTAAATAAAGTATACACATCTTCTTATATAGAAGAGGTGTACAGAAATAAAAGTTTTTAGTAGCTTTAAAAGATTTAGACTGTTTTTAGTAGGGGGGAGGGGGGTCGAATTTGGTGCATCGACAGCAAATTGTTAGCATTTGGCTTCAGATTTATGAGACATAACTTTAAATCTCTCCGATCACGGACTGCCAGTCTTTGTTCGAATGAGGTCTGAAGTTGTTAAAAGCTTACAAAAATTTTCTTGCGATATTCCAAACTAAGACGTCAGTGTCAGAAGTTTAAAAAAAAATAAATAAATAAATAAAACCTTGTTAAGCATGATGCTTTTAACATCCAGTGTACTTCAAAGTGAAAAAGTAGTTAATTAAAGTTATCATCATTTTCTTTATACAACTGCGCAAATAATTTGTAGTGTTAAGTAATATTACGAATTTTGTTTATGGGTGATTCTACGGTATTTGAATTCAGACGGCCAGTGGAAAAACTTCATGAAAAACTGATTTTATTAATGTTTTTGCATGCTTAAGCATTAATTATCTTTTATATGGACCATCTAATTAATTCACTACAATTATTTTATTTTAGCATTTATAGCTGAAAATAGGCATAAATGTACACTCCCCTGGCCTGTCCAAATACTAGTTTTTATACAAACATGTTCGACGTTCAATTTTTGCTAACTTGGCATAATGTTTTTGCCATAATCATACACTTACATTAACAGAGAAACATATTTCATCAGTAAACATTGAAAAAATATTTATTATTATTTTAAAAAAATACACTTTTCAACGGGCCATATTAACAGCGTCACCCTCACCTGGCGAACTTCAAAGACTGAAATTTCGTATAAAAAATGCATAAGGATGATGTTGATTGCGAATAACCAGTGTAATACTGAGTAAAGTTAAAAGCAAGCTAAGAGTTTTTTTAAAAAATCGAATATTATTGCATCGGTTCTCGTTGAAAGTGCCTCAAAGCGTACTGCGCCAGTCGCTGTAGTATTTCCCCTGGTAAGTATAACTTTTTATATTTCATCGTTACATAAGTGTACGTATGTATAATGCAATGCTTATTGTGTGCAGACATCACGGTTTACGTGAAGTTCTGGTAAGAAGAACGCGTGATATTGTTTTTACAGGTAATGTGTGATTTTGTCACTTCTCTGGCGTCACTCCCCTGGCAGTTTTGTTCCAAAAGAGGGTAAATATACATTAAAACTGTGTTATAAGCATATTTAATTTTATTTTTAATCTTAATTGCCCCTGTGATAGCAATTTGAATGAACGTAAATAATGCGGGAAGTATTTCTATTTGGGATCTGCTGTGCGACTTGTATGCAACATGTCGTGTTTTCAAGATTGATTTTTTTTATTTTATTACAACGCGAAAAATTTTTTTGAATACAGGTCTTTTAGAAATAATTCCATACTATGATTTTACACTGAAAAATAAGTGAAATAATAGTAAATCAAACCAGAATTCTGCCATTAGTGTCACTCCCCTGGCAGAGCATTTTCCCCTGGTATCGATAAACCCCCCAAAAATTGAAATTTCGTCTGGCCCTTACCACTACAATCATAAAAATAGCGGCTACTAATGATATAATGAGTGTGAAATTAAACAGATTAATTTTTCTTTAAGGACACAAAAAACGCATTGACCGTAGAATCACCCTTATAGCACTTATTACAAATTGTAGTGATTGATGCAGGCTGTTGATCAGATTTTTTGCCAATGATCCTGCCTGGCTCGTGGACCCCTATTTGTATCTCGTGGTCCCCCAACTCTTTCTTTCGTTTATATGGACCTTTTGCAAACTTTGGGGGGAGCCCTGGGAGTCCCCATGGATCACTTTGGGACCCACTGATCTAAGGGTGTTTACTTAAAAGTGAAAACCATTACTTTATATTCACTTTTCGTTAGGTTCTAGTGGTTTTTGATCTATTGCCTTTAGCCAAGGATAAAGCAGCTTTTAAACTTATGTTTTTTGAAAAACAAATGTATTTTTCATAAAAGGTGGACTTAAAAAGGGTTTTGATCCTAAACGACTTAAATGAAAAATTACGATCTTTGATTTTGCTGTACTAAATTCAATTTTATTGTGAAAATTTTCCGCTTTCTAGCTTTTTAAAACGCAGACATCGAGCGAATTACTCCCGAAACTACAAAAGGGCAATTCCATCGTTACAGACGTAACAATCGCAGACTTTGAACACTAATAATTCTGGTTTGGGCTGATGAAAGTCTTCAATTTTTTTTCCTGTAGTGTAACTTGATAATGTTTATGCTACATTAAATTTGCGTGCAGATTGCTTAATTACAAAAAAATACAGAAATTAAAAACTGCCTGTTACAGACGTAATTCACAAAACAGCAAAAACTCGACTATGTCATACAACTTACAATATTCCTCTGAATTATACGGAAATTTTGAACTTTTTTTTTTTTAATCCGTATTCTGGAGACTTCAAGCTTTCTAAAACCATAAAGATTGTGTGGATTTTGACTGCCGAATTTGTGAAAAAAATTCATAAACTTGTTACGGACGAAACAAAGTGGTGTTACAGACGTAACATCTCTGATTTGAAAGTAGAAAACAGTATTTTAAAGCAGGAATAAACAAAGATTTTTGTGCTAAAACAATACAGTAGCATTAATTAACACATTATTTGAATATTTTAAGTTATACTGTAACAGTTTTAGAAAATTTGGGTAAGTCTGGGGGAGTTGAGAGCATATGCCAATATGTCAATATATAACAATGAATTAATGCATCTTAAGACAATTATTTCCAAGAAAGATTGACACAAGAAAAGTTTAGAAGGGCCTTCACACAAATTTATTTATTTGTTATCTTAAAATTAATGCATAATGGGACTGCTACATAAAAAAATGGGAAAAAGTAAATTCTTCCCTGGAATCAGTGATTGGTCTTAGGAGAACTTAAAAATTTGAAAATGTTGGATGATATAGCAGAATACTAGTACCAAACTAAAATTTAACCTTCTTGGTGACAGTAGGTCAATTTTGATAATTTTTTTGAATGAAAAAATGTGTCCTTTTTCGTCCGACGTTCTCGAAATTCGAACGGCATTTTCGTATTCTGTTCGAAAACAATGCATTTCGCGGGCTTTTGGCAAATTCGCGATGTTAGCCCACCGTTCTTCCAATTTTGGCGTCAGCTTTAAAACATTTTCCTGGGGTATATAAATAATTTTAACTTTTTCTGCAATGGAGTTTGCACACTGAAAAAAGGAAAGAGCGTCGTTGACAAATGCTGTTCTAGATCTTACTCTCTGCCACACCTGGTGCCTGACCATACCCCCAACTCCATCCACAGCTCCCTTTCCATGTAACGTAGCAAAAAAATGCCAGTTGAGGTATAAATTAAAATCAGTTATACTATATGTGTATTTCATTAATCTTAAGAAATAAATTTCAATTACATGCCGACATAATTAAAAATTTCAAAATCAGAATACCAGAAACTTTAGTACTCGTACCATATTATGCTATATACATGTATTGCTCATCCTGTGCTTTTTACCTATTTAATTGGAAATTTACTTTTGCTACGGACGTAACATAGAGCCATTTGTTATGTCCGAAATGTTACGTCTGTAACAGCATTAATTTAAAAACTAAATCAGTTGCAATATTTTTAACTATGGTGGGCAATAACTCTAAGAATTTGCCAAAAGGACCATTAAGGGTTTTTTTCAATTTTGATTTTTTAGGACGTAATGACAACTTTTGCTTCTTTTTTGTTACAGACGTAACATCAAACTTCTTTTTTTCAAACTTCAATTACACCATTTAGATCAATGCAAAAGAAATTAATGAATGCATATTATTATAGTATCGTCTTAGTAGTTAAAATTGTGCTACAAGTAGTTATTTTTGTTTTTATTTTTCGATGAGAAATATGCATTTGAAAATGTGTTCTTTTTTCTGATTTTTTACAAGTTCGTGAATATCGTACTTCCAACTAAGAAAACAAGTATTATTCTAACTCTCACCAAAAAACCAATGCAGGATTCTTAAACAGGACATCTTAAGCTTTAAAATGATGTATAACATAGCAACATAACTTCAATATGAATTTTTGACCAATTGGTTTCACTTTTCATGGAATGGCCCAGAAGAGAAACTAAAAATTTGTACACTGCGATGCAAAAGTTTAGACAAAATGCAAATATATGATTAAAAAGAAAACTACTCAACGAAATGCTTTCAAGTTTCTACTGCAGGTAGACAATAAGGTCCCAAATACGTGTCTGGAGATTAATTTAAAAGAAAGGAAAATCGTAAATTGCAAAAGACGTTTTTTTTCATTGCTGCAAAAGTTTAGACAAAAGTCCGATTTTATGCAAATATCCCTGGAAATGTGATTGGTGGAGGTAAGGCGAGACTTTTTTTCTTCAACTATAAAGTGCAGAGAGCGCTAAATGAATAATCAAAATCTCAAAATCTCTGTAGTTCTCGTATAAAGAAGATTAAAAAGTTTGAAAGCCGAAATTTGAAAGTGAACGCACTTTGTTAATTTTTAGTCTTTTAAATCGGTCCTAGTATGGTAGTACATTGTTTTTTACTTCGCGGAGGGCAAATTTAGACATACGTATTGATCAAAAAATGCCAAGAAAAACTATATTTCTTAAGGATGAAGGAATTGAAAAAACGGCTCGAACTGATGATTAGCCCCTTAATCCTACAAAACTTCAACTTGGGTCAAAAACAGCATGTGACAGCATAAGTAGATAAACAACTCAATCAGGATGTATAAAAAAACAAGAAATTGTGCGTGAGTCTTTTCAGACATAGTATCCCAAAGAAGCCAGATTTTAATAGTCAAAGCAGCACAGCATATGCTCATCGGATCTTTTCTGAAGTCACGCTAATAGAACTATAATCCATCTAGGCGATCCAAATTTTAATACTTTTCATTAAAGAAAGTAAAATTCATTTTTTAGCCACGATGATACATGTGCTGCTTTTCCCATTAAAATTTGGCTTATTTGGGAAGCGATTCCCGAAAAGATTCAAGAATAATTCTTTGTGTGTGTGTGTGTGTGTTTTTTTTTTTTTTTGTCACCTACCAACATACAAACAGGCAAAATATCCTTTTCGACCATGCCCCAGTTACTTACGACGAGTTTTCTTGTGACGTCTGTATGTACGTATGCAGGGGCGGATCCAAGGGAGGGGCGATGGGGCGATCGCCCCTCCCTTGAGGTCCCTCCATCAATACATTTATAACATTGAAGTTTTAAAAACTTAATTTTAGGCGAGTTTTAATGACGTTGAAGGAAGGAAGTTTGGGCTCTCCCCGGAAATTTTTCGGCATTGAAGTCCAAAACCTATGTGATCAATATTTGCAAACCAGTAGACATAGTAAAAAGTAAGTAATAAAATCAATCGCCCCTCCCTTGAAAATTTACTGGATCCGCCCTTGTACCGTATGTATGTCATGTGCGTATGTATGTATGTATGTATGTATGTATGTATGTATGTGCGCATGTATGTCGCATAACTCAAAAACTGCATGCCGTAGAAGCTTCTAGTTAGGTATGCAGACTCTGAGGGGGTCTAGTTGTGTACCTCCCGCTCCCCTTGTGATGGCACTCGAATGTTCCCAAGGGGGCCTTTTACCCCTTTTTGGGGAAAATCAATGTTAATTTCAATGCAGATTGAGTGATATGATTTGGTGCAAACACTTGGCGATATGTCGCCAAACTTTTAGTAGCCAAGTTGGCGACAAATTTGGTGAAAAAATGATTTTTTTTAAATTTGGATTCAATTTGGCGCTATTGGGCACATTTTGCAAAAAATTCACTGAATCATGTTAAAATCGGCGATATTTAGAAAATAAATCATTGTAAAACATTATTTTGCATTGATTCTTCACAAACTGGGGGTGCAAATGTTTGAATTGTTATCTTGCTCACTCTAATGCACTATTTTAATACTTAAAGCATTTATTATGGAATTTAAACGTAAAAGAAGTAGTGTGGCGTTCAAACCAGATTTTTACCATTACTGCAAATCAGTTAATGCTTTGTACTTTGCATCAAAACAAGAAATCCCTTTGAAAACAAGAGCGTTTGAAATGCTTGTTGTACTGACGACTCTTTACGTAGAACTATTAAAAATGCAACATCTTGGTATTAAACAGCAAAACTATCGTCTGTTAGTATGAAAGCAACTGTAATTAAAAGAAAACAAAACAATGTAAATAAAATCATTTCATTGCTGCATTTTTGTTTGTCGTCAGTCAAGTTTTGATTGTGTATCTATGAAATCGTGAAAAATATCGCCTGCTAGAGGAGAGAAACTTTATTTGGAAGAAGAAAATCTGGTATGGACCCCACACTACTTCCTCTTACGTGTAAATTTCTAGCAGATGCCTTAAGTGTTAAAATAGTGCTTGGTGTGAGCAAGATAACAATTCAAACATTTATACCCCTAATTTGCCCCGAAACAATGCAAAAAAAGATTTATGATGATTAATTTTCTAAATATCGCCGATTTTAGCATCATTCAGTGGATTTTTCGCAAAACACCGCCAATAGCGCTATATTGAATCCAAACTCATAAAACAATTTTTTTCGCCAAATTTGTTGCCAATTTGGCGATATGTCACCAAGTTGGCGACAAGCACTTGGCGACCAAAAGCTTGGCAATATATCGCCAAGTGGTAGCGCCAATTTATGTCACTTTAGTCTACATTGATATTAACACTGATTCACCCCAAAAGGAATAAAACACCCCCTTAGGAACATTCAAATGCAACCAATGACCTCCCGTGGCAACCCTACTTTCGCTCAGTTTAGGTACAAAGGAAGACGGTTTTTGCGGCTTGATGCAAGTTTTGCACAGCGATTCATATTATGTTCATCCTGCAAACAGCCGTTTACCTGCCCAAAGTAATAACGAACAAGAAGTTCTTTCAAGAACTAAACCAGCCTACTTTCCCGTACATCGACATCGGTATTCTAGCATCTGATCATTATTCTCTTGATTATCTGAGATTAAAAATTATGTCAAACATACCTTTTTAGCACTTAAAGCTGATTTCTAAAAGTAAAATATACCCCTCTCATCAGATGAAATAAACACATAAAAAGTAAATAAATGAAGTTTTGTCGCACCTTTTAAAAAATGTAACTGTTACAGTTCTTCCGTAGAAAAATTCCTCAATCGTTTTCAAAAAAAATTTAAAGTACTAAGTACATCAAAACACATTTTATCAAAGAAAGAAAAAAAAAACTCGTCGGTTGATAAAATGTCTCGAATTTCACTTTTAATCCGTTGCCAGTTGTTAAATATATATATAAAGAATAAAATGCCCTCGTGAATAAAACATTTTTGTTACAAAAAAAAAAAAAAAAAAAAAATCGCCTGACAAAAAAAAAAATAAATAAATAAATAAATAAAATCAAACAAGTGAATAAATAAACAAACTAGCTGTCGTGGCCGTCACGAAACTTTCTTCTATATCTATCTTATGAATTCCGGTTACAAAATAAAATACGTACTCGCCCGAGTAATTGGAGACAGCTCCAATTTCCCAATTATCGTAATAACCCTGCAAATGCAGAATCAATGAGCGAAATTGGAAATCATTGCAAAAGCCTTGTTTAGATAAATTGCAAACATTTTATTTGTTAGTAAAAAGAAATTGGCAACAGTTAAAAATTTCAAATCATTGAAAGTTTTCAGCTGTTTTGATAATTAAATAGCGTGAAAGTGATTTTTTAATGAATTAATTTTTCGCATTGTTGACTAAGCGCAAAAATCACCCCACCCTCCCCCTGGGGCGATTGGCGCCAAAATTTAATCGATGCTTGCTTCCATATTGGGTTAGTGTTATTCCAAATTTCATTCAAATCGCAGCAATATTTCCCGAGATACAGTAGGTGCAATGACAAAATAAGCACTTTTGATTGCTCCATCCCCCTTTGAGATATTGACACACAAATTGAATCAGCACCTGTACTCATTAGGGTCTACCTATGGACCAATTTTCGTTTGATTCCGCCGGTTACTTCCTGATATATAGCAGTCACCCCCGCGCAGAACACGTGCGATTGCTCCACCCCCCTTCAAGATATTGACAAACAAATTGAATCAGCACCTGTACTCAGTAGGGTCTACCTATGGACCAATTTTCGTTTGATTCCGCCGGTTACTTCCTGAGATATAGCAATCACCCCCGCGCAGAACACGTGCGATTGCTCCACCCCCCTTGGAGGAATTCGCTAAACAAAGTCAGGTGCACCAGTTCACATGGTGGTACATATGTGCAAAAATTTTTGTTCGATTTCATTCAGTAGTTTTTGCTCTAGTGCGGCCACAAAAACTGGTCACACACATACAGACTCACACACACACAGACACACAGACAGACAGACATTTTCCAAAAATGGTCGAAATGGACTCAGCGCACCTCAAAACGTGCAAATCCGTCAAAATTCGACATTCGAAAATTTTCACGAAACCAATACTTTCTTCTATACAGGGTGTCCACTCCAATCGTGGACCAATAGCTAATTTCTAAACCGTTAGAGATAAGCATATAGTTTATTTAGGAAAAAATCTCCAAATTACGAAAGGAATTTTGGGTCGATTCAATGTTTTTCAAAAAATCAAATTTTGAAAGAGTTACGAAATTTAAATTTTTATACAGCCCCCCAGTCCTATCAATCATATTTAGTAAAACATTCTTGACACTGTAACGTTTAAAACTAAAAAAAAATCACTCTTCTACCACAAAAACTGACCGAGTTATGACGTTTTGAAAAATCAAGATTTTGCATTATTTCATGACGTCATCGAGCGATTCGCTTAAGGGACCATATGCGAAATCCTTCAAAATCTTGATTTTTCAAAACGTCATAACTCGGTCAATTTTTGTGGGAGAAGAGTGATTTTTTTTTAGTTTTAAACGTTACAGTGTCAAGAATGTTTTACTAAATATGATTGATAGGACTGGGGGGCTGTATAAAAATTTAAATTTCGTAACTCTTTCAAAATTTGATTTTTTGAAAAACATTGAATAGACCCAAAATTCCTTTCGTAATTTGGAGATTTTTTCCTAAATAAACTATATGCTTATCTCTAACGGTTTAGAAATTAGCTATTGGTCCACGATTGGAGTGGACACCCTGTATATTAGATATAGAAGAAAGTAAAAACCATTCATTTTTACTTCCTTTTACGTAGTAAAGGAAGTATTGTGATCACGAAAAAAATGTCACTCAAATTTCCGTCTAAATTTTGACTTTGCTCACCCCTGAATGAATGTCGCGTAGTTTTTTCGACCTGTCAGCACGTGCATATGTACCTAACAACATACAAACAGCCGAAAAATCAATTTCGACCACCCCCGAGTAAATTACGACGAGTTTTCTCGTGACGTCTGTATGTACGTATGTGCGGATGTATGTGCGTATGTCGCTCGCATAACTCAAAAACTATGTGCCGTAGAAACTTTTAGCTTGGTATGTAGGCTCTGAGGGGGGTCTAGTTGTGCACCTCCCCTTGTGATTGCATTCGAATGTTCCCAAAGGGGTCTTTTATCCCTTTTTTGGGGTAAATCAATGTTAATTTCAATACAGACTCAAGTGATATGAATTGGCGCCACCACTTGGCGACATGTCGCCAAGCTTTTGGTCGCCAAGTGTTTGACGCCAACTTGGCGACATATCGCCAAGTTGGCGACAAATTTGGCGAAAAAAATATTTTTTGAATTTGGGTTCAACTTGGCGCTATTGGCGATATTTTGCGAAAAATTCACTAAATGATAATATCAGCAATATTTAGAAAAATAGCCATTGTAAAATATTTTTTGCATTGTTTCGTGGTAGATTAGGGGAGTAAATATTTGAATTGTTACCTTGCTCACTATAAGCACTTTTTTAACACTTAAGGCAACTACTAAGAAATTTAGACGTAAAAGGAAGTAGTGTGGGGTCCACGACACCAGATTTTTTTTTTCTGAGCCTGCATTTCCGCCATATTTACGGAGTCGGAGTTGGAAACAGAGTCCTCACAGAAGATTATTCAGAAAAGTACTTTACAAACATTATTTATCAAAACCATTTTCTTACAAAGTTAGTTTGAAGGAAATCCAACTTTAAGTTCAGGATCAACATTCAACTTAAATTCCCCGTAGGCGCTAATGTTAATTTTTTTTCTGAACGGTTCAATATTTAACGAAAAATTGTTCAAATCAAAAAGCGAAACATGGGAATGAGCCTCTCCGAGATCTTTCAAACAAAAAAAAGTTTATTCCATTCGGATGGTTCACTCAGAAGTTATTAGGTGGGGAAAGGTTGCTCGAACGGCTCAATGTTGACCGAAAAAATGTTCAAATTGAAAATTTAAATACGGTAATGAAGTATCCTTGCTGAGATCCTTCGAACAAAAAAAAAAAAAAAAGTTTATTTAAATCGGACTGTTCACTCAAAAGTTATTAGGGGTGACGGTGACAGCTTGCTTGAGCGGTTCAATGTTGAACGAAAAATTGTTCAAATCGGAAATGTAAATACGGGAATGAAGTATCATTGATAAGATCTTTCGAACAAAAAAAAGTTTGTTAAAATCGGACTGTTCTCTCAAAAGTTAGCATCGCGGGACATGTTGTTTGAACGGTTCAAAGTTGAACCAAAAATTGTTCAAATCGAAAAATCAAATATGGGAATGAGATGTACTTGCCGAGATCTTCCCAACAAAAAAAAGTTTGTCCAAATCGGAATGTTTATTCAAAAGTTATTAGGGAGGGGGGGGGGACAGACAGACCGACCGACCGACACACAAATTCCCCACCTCAATACCCTACTTTCAAATTTTTAATTTTTCGATATTCATTTAACCTTTTTATTTTTTTAACTTGGCGATATTTTTTAGATGCATTAAGCTACTTTTAATACATTTTTCGTCTTTCTTTTATTTTTAATGGGAAAGTAGGCTAAAAACGCACTTACTGCTAATTTACCATTGATTAAAAAACAGTTTTTTTTCATCGAAAACCAAAAAAAGATGTTTGTACCATAAAACTAATGTAACATAGATTTCAAAAATTCAAAAAAATTAAAATCGAAAAATTTGCAGTTACTGCCTTTTACCTGCGCACGGCAGTATTGTTCCCCGTATGATTCCTATACACACGGATGCTGGTAAAGTCATTCACCATTAGGGTGCATTTTTTGTTTAAGAAATTAATTTGAATAGCAACAGGATCGTCATTTAAGGGGCGACTTCCCCTCCCCTGGCTTTGAAGAATTAATATTTTTGCATATAATTGGCTGAATTTTCCAATAGAATAGCTCTGAGAATACACTCCCACCCCTGGAAAAATTTGAAATGATGGGCCCATCTTTCACGCAGTCCGAAACTTTGTACAGGTAAAATGTATCTAAGATCTTCATTTACTAAAATTCTGAAAATACCGGGGCACACCGGTTACGGAGCATTGCTTTATTGCCATTGCAAAGTGAAATGGCAAAATATTTTCCCTCTTTGAAGCGTCACCTATCTAGCAATATTTTAACAAAGTCCCTAGACATACTGTCTATTCCTGGCAACAAATAGATGATCAACGGAAAAAATTATACGTCTTTTTCAAAATTTGATACACTTATTGTAATATTCGTGTATTTTCAAAAGTATTTTTTGTTATGATATAATTATAAAATTTTTGTAATTATCATTTAAGTCTTAATTGATATCTACTGGTATCCAGAACGAAACTTATTTCGTTTATATTAAGTGAATTTTGCTTTTAAATGTTCAATGATATTTGTCAAGTGCACGTGGGTCAAAGTGAAATAGTTCATTTCGTTTACTTATGCATTAATTTTTTAAATCAAATACGTATTTCTTTATTTATTAATTAATTTACATTCTTTTACCTATTAATTTACTTATTTATTCATTCGTTCACTGATTTCTTATTCGTTCTCCATTTTATTATTTCTTGTTCTCATAAATTAATGAGTTCATTAATTTGTTTATTTATTTATTCGTTTATTTTTCATTAATAAGTCCTTTATTGGTTTGTTTACTCATCTATTTGATAATTACTGTTAATCATGAAATAGAAAATTTTTCTTTATAAAAATATTGCATTTTTCACTTTGCCCCATGGTCTTTTAAGGGGAAAAATTTCTACCTTTTTTTTTTGAAGGTGCAAAATAACTGCCAAAAATAAAAAATATATTTCAATACAAGTTGTCATACAAAATACATTATTCGATCTTTATGTACAATAATTTTA
>JAXGGA010021041.1:0-17251 GCA_038373865.1 Uloborus plumipes | reverse complement strand
GGGGTGTCCACTTGTGGGGGGTGGCACAGTCTATACCATCGCACACTTTAGCAAAAAATACCATAGAAACTTTTAAACTCAATAAAGATTAATAGAAAATTCAAAAATTTCATCTTTTATTAAACCTATTTTAAAGGATAATGGGCTCAAAATGCTGCGAATTTTGTGTGGCTTCAAAGCTCGGTGTATATCTCTAAAATACCTACCTTTTGAAGCCACGAGAAATGGCTTCAAAACGCGGCGAGTGGTTAGAGACCGACTTTTGAAGCCAGTGGCTTCAAACCGCGGCGAACTTCTCTACCGGCTCACGACTGGCTTCACTCCGCGGTGAACGTCTCTAAAGTACCGACGCATTGAAGCCAACCTCAGTGAAGCCAAAATGGCTTCGAAACGCGGCGAGCCATTAGACGCTGGCTTCAAAGCGCGGTGAACTCGTTTGTATATATATATATATATATATATGTCTCCAACAAGTGGGTACTAAGTCCTTTCCCAGAAAATGTAAATTTAGACACCACTCTAAATTAGGAAAAAAAAACCTTATTTAGATAACCAGTGGTATTTTTAAAGTCTTGTTTCAAGCAATCAAGGTTATATAACTTCTTATTTTAAAATACATTTTTATTTTAAAAATTTGTACCAGGTGCTGAATAATACATTGCAAGTCATTTGAAAGTCAACCTCTACTGCTTCAGATAGTTGCAATAATTTTCTTGTAACAGCTTGGTATATAATGATAGAATAAAGAAATTAAAGTTACGTTAAATTTTTTACATTTCAATCTTTTAGTAAAACATTCTTGACACTGTAACGTTTAAACTAAAAAAAATCACTCTTCTACCACAAAAATTGACCGAGTTATGACGTTTTGAAAAATCAAGATTTTGAAGGATTTCGCATCCGGTCCTTAAGCAATCTCTCGATGACGTCATAAACAATGTAAAATCTTGATTTTTCAAAACGTCATAACTCGGTCAATTTTTGTGTAGAAGAGTGATTTTTTTTTAGTTTTAAACATTACAGTGTCAAGAATGTTCTAAATATGATGAAGGACGGGGGCTATATAAAAATTTAAATTCGTAACTCTTTCAAAGTTCGAGTTGAAAACATTATCGACCCTGTCCTCTAAGAAATGAGACTTATGGTACAACTATGTGTACCGCACGGTTCTAGAAATTAGTTTTGAAAGATTTGATAGAATTTAGCTATATATATATATATATATATATCAGTAGCGAGGCCTCAAGTCATCGAACGATTCGCCGATGACCTGAAGGCAAACCTCGTTTTGTACTGGAAGAATTAAAGTTTTTAAAATTTTATTTTCAGATTATTTTTTCGGATCATTTAATATTCCAAATAATTTTATTTTAGTGGTGCCATCTGTTGAGTAAACGATTAGGCGTGACCTTCACTCATCGCTACAGATACCGCATCGGTTTTGTGTGTGCGCGCGCAAGTTTTTTCGCTTGTCAGCCATTTCAGCCAATCAGATTCTTTCACAGCTTCCCTTAGATGTAATAACTAGTCATCGGCGATGACCCACGGAAATTTTGTTTTGTTTTACTGGCAACTCTCAGTTTTGGCGGATCGTGGGGGTTGGATGGGGAGGGGTTGAGATTTTTTTCTCCTGTTTCGTTCATTCTTTTTTTTTTTTTTCAATTCGGTGCGTCACATTTTTCAAAAAAAGGGGTTGCGGTTAGAAAGATATTGTTATCTTACGATGGCGCTAATATGAGGCCGACGGGTCGAAGACAATATTGTTTGCAACACAGTAGTTTTGCATATGGAAAACGCTGTTACCTTTTGTGTTTTGGAACTTCATCGAACTTTCAAAAACGAATATATGTGTGCGTGGTTTTGTTTTTTTACTCTCTCTTTTTAGTTTCAATAATAAATGTTTTTCATAAAAAGTAGTGCTCGTTGCCGTTCGAGCTTTGCATTTCAGCAAGCTTGAACTTTTCAAATTGAAAAAGAAGTATATGTGAACCAAGATTTTTACAAGGTTAGTTGACTTTTTTTGAATTACTGATTTAGCTCTTTAAACACTTCGTAAAAACTAACATGAATCATTTTTTAAACACTTTCAAAGTATACTTCATTTATTGTGTGAGGAGAAATTTCATGCTCTAAACGAAATTAAAATTTTCGAAAACTGAAAAATTAAATTTCGGAAACGGCAGCCCAAAATTTTCAAAAATTTCTTATCACAAACACCCATGAGCGAAACATATGGTCTGGTATATTTCTTTGGGGACCTAAAAGTTAGCGATGACTGACGCTTGAAGTCACGCCTCGCTACTGATATATATATATATATATCATCATCTCATCATCATCATCAGTAGTAGCAGCAACCGTCGACAATCCAACTGCTGGATATAGGTCTTTTCCAGCTGCTTCCAATTATTCCTGCTGGTTGCTTTGGATTTCCATTTTTCCCAATACACACCTTCACGTGGTGCAACCTGTTAATAACTATGTTTAGAACATAGCGAACGGACGTGGATGGGCTTCCTCCAAAACAGTTTAAAATGTACATAGTTAGATAAATCAATTGTACTATTATCATTCAATAATGATAACTTTATTTTTCAAATGAAATTTGAAAGTAAATAAGAAAATTAAAAATAAAAAAATTATGTTATTTTTTAGCAAAAAAGGGCATTTTTTTTTTTTTTTTTTTGAATAGTTTTGAAATTTTTCGGAGGGGGCTTGAACCCTAAAAACCCACTCCTTAAATATGGTCCTGGTTATAATGTAATAATGAAGAATTAAGAAATAAATTTGCAGAAAAATATTCATTCATAATTCATCCCACTTTTATAGATTGCAAGACCTACATTAATGGCATTAAGCATCGATAACAAATCGCTTGCTCCAACTTACTTTTTCATCTCAAATGTGGATAATAAGGTAGTTCAGCTCATAATACTCAGGCAAGACACACTCCAGTAACTACCATTATGCATGGGTTTACCGGTTGGATGGGGCCCTGGGGACAGCTAAAATTTTTTAATCCAGACAAAGAGCCAAATAACCCCTGATGACTGGGGGAAAATTTAATTTTTTGTTGCAGTTATTTAGGGTTTATGTTACAAACACCTTGCTTTTCAAGTTACATTTCCTTCTCGTACCGCCTACATTATTAACGAATTACCTGCAAGCATTGCAAACATTTTTTCCCCTTCTATAATCCTATAACTATTGTAAAATTTGGAAAAAAAACAGTAATAATAATAACACTAACTTATAAGTGCAAATGTAACTTAAATTTGATCAAAATAGATAAATTTAACTTTAAGTTTGTTTTTTCAACATGAAATATTTTAATAATAATTTTAAAAAGTGATTACTAAAATTTTTAAGTCTTCCACTGGTCTACTTATTACCCTAATGGCACTTAATGCTTACTTAGTTATAATTAGCTTAAGATATACACTGAAGTGACAAAAGTCATGGGATAGCAATATGCAAATTTTCAGATGGCAGTAGCATCGCATAGAACAGGTATAAATGCGCAGTGCTTTTACAGAGCTTTCATTTCTGTTCAAGTTATTCATGTGAAGAGGTTTTAACGTGATGATGACCGCACGACGTGAATTAACAGACTTTGAACGCGGAATGTTAGTTGGAGCTAGACGCATGGGTCATGCCATTTCGGAAATCGTTAGAGAATTCAACATTTCCAGATCCACTGTGTCAAGAGTGTGCCGAGAGTATGAAATTTCAGGCATAACATCCCACCATGGACAGCGCAGTGGTCGACCGCCTGCACTTAAAGATCGAGACCGGCGACGTCTGCAAAGAGTCGTAAATTCTAACAGACAAGCAACACTGCGTCAAATCACCGTAGAAATCAATGTGGGACGTACAATGGACGTGTCTGCTAGAACTGTGCGGAGAAATTTGGATTTCTTGGGCTATTCCAGCAGAAGACCGACTCGAGTGCCTTTACTGACAGAACGACATCGCTTGCAGCGACTCTCGTGGGCACGTGAGCATATCGGTTGGTCCCTAGATGAATGGAAAACCGTGGCCTGGTCCGATGAGTCACGATTTCAGCTGGTAAGAGCCGATGGTAGGGTTCGAGTGTGGCGCAGACCCCACGACAGCCATGGACCCAAACTGTCAGCAAGGCACTGTTCAAGCTGGTGGTGGCTCCGTAATGGTGTGGGCTGTTTTTTCATGGCATGGACTTGGTCCTCTAGTGCGACTGGACCGAACATTGACTGGAAATGCTTATGTGCAGCTACTTGGAGATCACTTGCAGCCATTCATGGACTTCATGTACCCAAACAACGATGGGATTTTTATGGATGACAATGCGCCATGTCACCGGGCCACAACTGTTCGCAATTGGTTTGAAGAAAATTCTGGACAATTCCAACGAATGATTTGGCCACCTAGATCGCCCGACATGAATCCCATTGAGCATTTATGGGACACCATCGAGAGGTCTGTTCGTGCCCAAAATCCTGCCCCATCAACGCTTTCACAATTATGGACGTCTATCGAGACAGCATGGCTCAATATTCCTGCAGAAGACTTCCAACGACTTGTTGAGTCCATGCCACGTCGAGTTGTTGCACTTCGCCGGGCAAAAGGAGGGCCGACACGATATTAAGAGGTATCCCATGACTTTTGTCACTTCAGTGTATGCAGGGCCGTCGCTAGCTGAAATATCTGGGGGGGTGTTGAGAATTTGGCGGCCCTGGGCTCATCATATAGGGGGGGGGGGGAGGGCAGTGGCGTTATATAGGTTTTTATTTCGAAGGGGGCCCATATAATCAAGCTTAGCCCCCCCCCCCCCCCAACTTTCTTTTTTTTTTCGCTATTACTGTAAGACAGGTAGAAATTTTCAAATTGAATTAAAATATTGTAATTTTTGGAAAAGATAGAAAATTACGAAGTTTTAGATTCCCTCCAAAACTTTTTTCAAAATTGAAATTATTTATGCTACCTTTGATGACGTTGGAGGATCAAGACTCCTCTGGGAAACTTACTGAAACTTAAAAAATTCTAAACACGCAATTTCAGGCTATCTTTAGTGACGTTAAAGGAGTTGAGAAGACTCGGGGCATCTCTCCTGAAATATTTTGACACTGAAGCACAACTCAGGATATGAGTTGAAAAATCATCTTCTTTTCTTTTACTCTATCACGAAGCACAACTTCATGACAGAGTAAAAGAAAAGAAGATGAGTTTTTTTTTTTTTTTTTTGAACAGAAGTCTCATTTAAGTTATCTTTGGGAAGTAAAAGTTCAAAGACCCTCCCCTGAAAGATTTTCGATATATAGATGCGCAATTTCGCGTTCTCTTTGGAGACATTAAGAGACAAAAAGTGGTTAGGGATCTCCCTCCGAAAATTTTCAAAATTGAAACCGTAAGCCATCTTTACTTTAGACCATCTTTGGTAGTAACGTTAGCAAAGACTCTCTCCCGAAATGTTTCGAAATTAATGTTTTAAAAACGTTTTTATTTAGGTTATCTTTAATACCGTCAAGAGAAGAGGCAGGATTCGGGCGTTGTGCCCCGAAATTTTGCGGCATTGAAGCTTCAAGAATGCCATTTTAAGCTCTATTTTTTGAAACTGAAGGTTCAAAATTTTACTTTTAGCAGAGGTGCTCATTACCCCCAAGAGCAAAAACTTATCATCCAAGAATTCCACGAAGATCCCTCTAAAAACGGGCCCACGTGTGGCTCTAGAGCCACACGTGAAAGAAAAATAAAATAAAAACTTTTAAAAACGCCCCTTAAAAATAATTCAATAGCGCCGCTTACGCCATGATTCTTGATAGGAACAACTGCTTTTAGGCTTTGTCTGACAACATTTAGGATCAGTGGCGGGTCCAGAGAGGGGGCTATGGGGGCCATGGCCCCCTCCGAGAGCCGAGAGAAATGTTAGAAAATGAAAACTAGGTCTTGCACATTTAAAATTATTTTAACTGCACCACTATTTTTTACAAAGAAGCAAATATAATTATTTTATATTCAGCCTTTTCTAACAATTCTAAGATAGTAACATCCTTTTATTTAATTTTACTTTCAAAACTAAACTTTTGTTAGAAAAAGCACTGGAATATAAATACAGCTGTGCGGTGTGGCAGCTCGCAAAGTGCTACATGAATTACTTTTTTTCAGTTCCTTCCGTAAGCAAATTCTGTAAAATTTCAACATTTAATTTTCTATGTTTTTAAACACTCTGCGGTATTGTTTTATTCGCGACAAATGATTTTAGAGTTTGATTTTCTAGAGCGTTTTAGAGCTTTAATTTCGAAGATCTTTAGGTGGAGATGGGAGAATACTCTGAACCCTATCCCTTCTCTCAACGTCATTAAATGTGGCCCACAATTGCTATTTTATGATTTAAACTTCAAAAAATTTCCGAGGTAGGACACCCGGACGCCCCATATACCAATCTAAAATTGCGTTTGTGTTTATCAATGTCTGAATAGGAGTTTTACTTTCGATAAACCAAAGATTATATAAGCTTCAAGAAGCACCAAAATCTCTACACAACACAAATTCAGATTTCCTTTTTGAGCATCTCAAGCTTCGTGAAGAATATAAAATTTAGCCAGTTCCCCCTTTAAAACTGTGCTCATGTTTTGATCAGAGCTTTAATCTCGATTTTCAAACTCTTAATTAAGCACAAATTTTATTTTTATTTGTTTATTTATTGTCTTTTTTTTTTTTTGTGTTAAAGTACGAGGGTGGTTTTTTTTTTCAACCTCCGATAGGCTATAAAAAATAAACGGATTCAAATAAAAAAAATATTTTGAGGTCTAAAGGCATAGTGCTAAAGTGGCGTGGAACCCAAAGACACCGTCACAACTCACTTCCAATTAGAGCATTGTACCTTGCTTTTGATAATAAAAGAGTTTTTGTATTTGAATTTATTTATTTATTTATTATTATTATTATTTTTTTTTTTTTGCCTATCGGAGGTTGAAAAAAAAAACAACCCTCGTATTTACCATAACTTGTTTGGTATTTTTTCAGTCATACATCAACTGATACTTTTAAACAATGCTCTCTAAATTTTAGGCATGGATTAATGTTTGGCTAATATTTACTGCGATTGTCTTATAGTTTTATTTTGCTAAAATTCCTGGTACATTGCTTCAAATTTGCAAATGAAAGTAAATTTGCGTATTTGTCTGTTAAGAAATCGAGATTTTAACCGTTTTCTTTTGTTTATAACTTATGAATAATTTCATAGTCAACTATTGAAGAAATCTCTGCCAAAGCACTTTTTTTATAAATCAATCCCTTCTCCCTTTCTACATATTCTGAGGATGGCCCCCTCCGAGAACTTGTTCTGGACCCGCCCCTGTTTAGGATAATAAAAGGATTTAGGGTCTCTTCCGGAAATTTTTGCACATAGAGTCTATAATTCGGGAGCTCTTTCTTTTCTAAAAACACATTTTAGAGCTAAAGACTATAGAAAAGTAAGGGGGATATCAACTACCGTTAACTGTTTGAATTTTAAATCTCTAAAATGCCAATTGAGGTAATGTTTGACCAAGAAGAAGCGGGAAAACAACTCTCTTCAGAAAATTTTTGGATATTGAAGTCTTGAAACTGCAATTAAATTACACGTTGTAAAAGCGAAATCTTAAGATCTCTTTGGACTGTTTAAGGGGGGTCATGAGCCTTTTTTGAATTCATGCTTGGCGGATATACGGGCCTCGACTTCCTACCCTAAACCAGCCACTGAGAGGCACTCTATTCTTTAATTTCACCACTGGTAAAGAGATTGAAAATTACGTGCCCTTCTAGTTCGGCCGGCTTGGACTTTCCGATTTTTTTTTTTTTTTTTTTTTTGTTTTGTTTTGTTCAGCTGAAAGCTTGGAAATTATTTGTGAAAAAACTAAAACCGAAAATGATTGCACTTTATTTTAAATTTCTTGCTGGGAGAAATACTCACTCTTTATTTTAAATTTCTTGCCGGGGAGGAATGATTACACTTTATTTTAAATTTATTGAGTGTAGCGTTATTTTAAAGACTCTTATTTCCTGATTGACTGGAAAAAAAGGGGGAATGAGAAGAAAGAGAGAAACGTAATTTGCTGACTAATAATCTACATGTGTTGAATATTTTTCATTTCAAGATTTCTATTCAAAATGATTAGGATTTTTTCAATGCATTTTCTAATTGAAATATCTTTATTTTCCCAAGACACGTTCTTTTTTCTCTTGAGTTAAACGCAACTGCTCCCTGACCCTCTTGGGTTGCACCACTGCCTGGTACCATCTAACGAATTATTATTAGAAATAATTATTTATTTATATAAGAGCAAACTTAAACCGAATAATAATAACTACCTTTATTTTAAAAAAAAATCTGATTTTTTTTTCGGATGGGGGGAATAGGAGGGAAAGACCCTCTGGGGCCCTCCCTTAAATACACCTTTGAAAACAATGTTAATAGAGTGCTTTTTTTCTTAAGGATTTTTTTTTTTTTTTTGAGCAAACACGAACCGAACACCTACTTTTGAAAAAATATTTCTCGATTTCGGGGGGGGGGGGCTCCCCTCCTTAAATACACCCTTAGGTGAGGGAGATAGCTTCCTCCGAGCTTTGAAATCTAGTATTTTTTACAAAGGTGGAAGTGGACGCAATTTTTGTTTTTTGATTTTTTAAAATATAAAATTTGGCGGCCCTCAGCATATATTCTTTTTTTTTTTTTTTTTTTAATATTGCATCGATCTTATCGAATTATGTATATATAATTTGATTTGTTTTATTAATTTAACTAATTTTAGTTCCAGAGGTTCGCGTACCTTTTAAAGCTCTCGCATTTATTTATACAGTACTTGTTTTTTTCCCCAAACTGGGCAGCCTATAGTTTCCCGTTTACATGACCCCATGAACGAGAAAATTTCGTATTTTTCGCAACGAATATTGCTGTGAAGGAATCTTAACTATTTTTCGCGGCCCCAATTATTTATTTTTGATAAGTAATAATTAGGGCCGCGGAAAATACAGGACATTTTTAAAAATTCAGGTTTACTGATATTCTTAAGAATGTTTAAATTATTCCGCTTCTCTTTTAAATTTCGTTTAAAGTCCTGAAATATTTTTCTAAAATTTCATTTTAATAATAAAATAAAATCGGCGGCCCCTTTCTTCAAAAAAGTGGGGGGGTGTAGCACCCCCCCACACCCCCCCTTGCCGACGGCCCTGAGTGTATGTTAACCTATCAACTTCTCATAACGGCTTTAAATTATTATTATCAAAGGTTGCACTGAGAGTGATAAAAATTCCTCAATCATATTGACTTCTTCGATAGATTTCATTTAATAAAAATATGTCCGCTGTTTTTAGCTTAACACAACCAAAACTAACACTACAAAGTTAATCAATTTATTTGCACTGTACTTTTCTAAAGCATTGAAGAATTTGCGATTGCTGTGTTTAAGATTTTTAAAAGACGATCTCTTCTGCCGAAGATTACATTTTACAATAGCTGAATTCATCACATTACACAATTTAAAAACACGTAAATAAATGTATTTATTCACTCAGACATAGTCTACTTTATCACTTAATCCTGGAAATCCGTCTTAGAATTCTCTTCAGTATTTTTCGTTCATTTCTTCAAGAAAAATAAATCTATAACGCTTTGAGTCGATTCAATACACCTCGTTTTTTCGGAGGCTCTTTACCGTATATTTTATCTGTTGCAATTCATTTTCAAAGGATAAAGTGTGAAAATCTCAATTTCAAATTCGAAAATAACTACCCCCTCCTCCTTTTCGAAGATGGAGTTCCAAATATATTGATATTGCTATACATTTTTCGTTGCAAAAGACGTAATTTACCGAAATGCGAACATGTATCTTTTAAATTTTATGATATTAAATCATCGACATTGCCAGGACTGATATTGAATTTTGAAACGTTCTGGAAATTACAGACACAATGTTCTTTTGTTTGCTTAAATTATTAAATATAATGTAGGTGCATAGTAAAATTTCATTTTGAGTATTAAACAGCGTTTTCAAATTTGGAAAATAATCTTATAAACACGCAAAACGGATACATATTGAATATTTGAGAACCTTTCATTTGGTCGACTAAAAGTATTATTGCGAACCGTATCGCAATTGCGATCTTGATGATATTCAATGGTGCAAAGGAGCTATCGCAAATGCGATCTTTATTGGTTGCATCATAGCTTGATGATCATATTGTGAACCGTGAATATTGCGATTTTGATGAAAATATCACGAATAGTCATTTTCGCAATTGAAGGGGCAAGTGGATGAAGGTCATATGTGTTTGTTATGCTATCTTATCAAAAATAATCTCCTAAATTCGAAAATCCAATTTATTTTCCGCAAAATAAATTATTTAATTTCTTATTAAGCATTTTAATCACCTCAAAAGTGCCGCGAGGAGAAACGATCTCTGATTGGCTTGACGTCATTCGTGCCTGACGTATACCACGCCCCTCTCCTTCGCAATACGTTTTTCAATGCGAGTTAAACGCTGATGCTTCTTAAACTTTATTATTTCTTACATACATTTAATATTTGAAATAAAGCTTTGATTTATAAATATTATTGTGTGTTGAAACAATTATTCTAGACAGCCAACATTAATAGTTTGGCGCAAATAACAGAGGAAATGATTATGTAGTTCTTATCACTGAAGCAGCAGTTTTCTTTTTGGCTGAGATGTGCAAGCTCAGGGGTATTATTTTCTGGTTTGTTTTTCATTTTGCAACGTTTAAATAAGTCCTGAAAGTTAATTTTCACGAGAATATTTTTTTTTAAATCTAAACCTTATTTCTATCAGCTTGATTCACACTAAAAAGAATAAAATAAAATAAATATTTTATTCCTTGATTACAATGCTTAAAAATTTCAGTTGATCTTAATGTATTTATATTTAGATAAATGCTAAAGCAGCCAATAAAATTTAAATTAAAATTGAGAGAAGAAGAAAAATAGGCGGTATCGTATAAGCTACTAAGCAGTAAACCGCCTATATCTTCTTTTAAATTTTTATTTAAAAATGTGGGTGGCTAATTTAGCATTAACCGAAATATAAATAAATATCTTAAAATCAATTGAAAATTTTGAGTATTGTAATCAAGAAATCAAATACTTATTTTATTTTATACTTTTTATTGCGAATCAAGCTGATGGAAATAGTCTTTCAATGAAAAAAAAAATGTTTATTTAAAAATTGTTTTGTGTTGAAATTTATTTGAAATAAATGGTTTTGAAATGTAATTAAAAATAAAACTAAGATATCAAATAAAAAATAATAACAATAACAATAATAATAAAAGAAAAAAAAGATTTTGACTTTAATGTACTGCGCATAAAAAGAGAATGATTTACACCTACCGTCAATCTGTTAGTTAAATTTGTTAACAACAAATTTGCAGCTACTATTATTTTTCATTGTATTTGGAAATAATTAAAATGCGAAAGCAAAATGTGAACATTAGGGCAGAGAAAGTAAACTAAGAAATAATCTTTAAAAACGGGGTGGATTTAGTGGTTGAGATCGTAAGTTAGTGGCTTGACTACCATTGTTGGATAAACTACCACTACCACATGCATGTGTGCTTCCCTTTCAAACAAATTAATATTTATAAAAATGTAAGGAAAGATCTCGAAGAAATTGCTACGAAGGTTGTATAGTAGGTTGAAAAATAAATAACCTTAATAGGAAATCTATTGCAATAATGTTTCATGTAAATAGATGTGCACAATGAAAGTGAGGTTGTAAAATTCATACTTTTGTTACTTAAAAAGAGGTAACTCTTATCTCTCCAAAAACAACAGTGTTGTAAAAAAATCCCCCGCCAAGAAAACCTTAAATACTCAGCCTTAAAAAGTTATGATATCGAGTTTTCCCGCCAAGTTTGTGCCAAAGTACAACTAACCTGTATGTATAGTTCTTTTAAATTGTTTTCAGTCCTGCCAGGCGGGAAAGCTTTGTCTTGTGAGGTGGTTGCTTAATGAGTAAAAACTTCCGCCTGGCAGGACTGAAAACAATTTAAAAGAAACTATACATACAGGTTAGTTGTAGTTTGGCACAAACTTGGCGGGAAAACTCGATATCATAACTTTTTAAGGCTGAGTATTTAAGGTTTTCTTGGCGGGGGATTTTTTTACAACACTGTTGTTTTTGGAGAGATATCACATGTTTTTTGCATTACTATTATTTCTTTGCCTGTTTTTTTTTTTCTCTTCAAAATTTATTTTGCATGTTTTTTTTCCCTTCAACATTTTTCTTGGCGGTCCGACATATGTGGTTTTTCTTGGCATGCATTTGGTACAAAAGTTCAAGGATCTTCTTCAGTCTAGGATAAATTTGAAATCAATCACAATGTACCACCCGAACCGACGCAAAACAAAGCTAGTTGCTAACAATACTACGATTAAATTAAAAGTTTAAACAAAAAACCCTAACCCTTACTGCCGATCTCATATTAAAATGAACTAAATTGAAAATCCCTTTTAAAAGCCTTATGCAATAAAATCAATTACAAATATTTTATTTGTTAACAAATAGAAACTGGCAACAGATGAAATTTCAATCATTGAGTTTTCTTTCCTCGCCGCCCAACAATGACAACTTAAATGCTCAGATGTTGAACAGAGCTAGTAGATAGAAATCGGACCAATTTTAAGCATTAATAACTCCGGGGTGCGATGACCCCGGGGGGTAAATTTTGGGAAAACGTCCTCAATGTCTCATCGAGAATATTCATACCAAAAATCAACACTAAAGACCCCCGGGGGGAAAAGATACGAAAAATAAAAACGAGGGGGGAGGGGGTGGGGGGTCGAAAAACCCCCTATGCCGAGCTTTGGGACAACATAAATGTGGGTGCAAAATGAGAGCTCAATCCGAGTTACCGTTTAGTCTGGACCCCTGTCAAACAATTTTTAAAAAGTGCGAAAAATAGCGATTTTATAACATATATCACCCCTCCCCCTGAGGGTCCTGGATGTTTTGCTTTAATATGTGCCGTCAGGGGCCGCTGGAGATTGAGTATACCAAAAATGAACTCTAAGGATCTTTATGGGGCTGAGATACAGTGGGGTGAAAACCCCGGTTTGGTTACTCGCGTAAAGTCCTTGTCGCTCTTTTACATTTTTATTGGCGACGGAAATTTCTTGGCGGCTTGTATTTGGTTTTCTTGGCGGGGCGGGACGCTCCCGCGTCCCGTGATTTTTTTTTTTTTTTTTTTCGTTTTGAGAATTAAACAAATGCAAAACCATGAGCAAAACGAATCACTTTTCATAACTTGAAAAATGACTTATAATTTCTACAACTGATATCTGAAATTAATTGCATTCCTGTCTTCATTTCATGCCGATAACATGGTTTCAAAGCAGTATCAATTCCTTGGTCATTATATGTTTCATGTCAATGTGTTGGAGTTGCCTGCTGCTTATTGAATGCTCAAGTGAACGAATGCCTCAAGTGACCATTAACCACCTGCAGGTGTGAGATCTTTCAAAATTCCTGGAAAGTGTCTCCCCTTTATCTGTACATTCTTCATTTCCCTAGGGTGAAAAGGAGAAGTCTCAGAAATTCAAACAATAGTGCAAGTGCAGGGTAAGAAAATAAGTTCCTTCTGAAAGTGAATATTCGTTTTTGGAAGTTAAGATGTGGTTTAAAAACTAATCACACTATGATCCCAATTCACAAAAAAACCTTAATTTTAACACATAAATAAATACAGAAGATCGGGATTTATATCTAACTGACAGATCTTCCAATAATTTAACTCCAAACCGTGAAAATAATTCTATCCCTACCGAAAGCGTTTGGATATTGAAGAAAGACGGAAGAATAACAGGGGAGCTGAAGCGTAAGGCACATCCGACGTCACAACTCGAGAGTCACGTGACACCCCGTTTCAGCTGAAAACGAAACTAAGCTGTTTTTGCCTATCAATAACTTTTAAAATATCACACTGAAATTCGGGAAAAAATGTTTTTCTACCTTTTTAGGTCATTCTAAGTGTATTAAAATTAAAAACAAAAAATGCTGTAGTTGTCCATTGAAGGGACAAGTGAATAAAGGTGATATGTGACATTTTTTTTTAATTTCTAGAAACAGTTTTTAAAAAAAAAGATTTTTTACCTTATCTTCATCCATGGTAAAAAGTGCGCTTTTCCAAAATTGTCACATATCACCTTTATCCACTTGACGATTTAGTCATTTTTTTCAAGACACGAAAAAATAAGCCTTTACAAAATTTTTATTGGCTGAACCATGAGACTTATGAGGCAAAAATTTGGTATGGCTGCATGCAAGTCTTATACAGGGTGTCCACTCCAATCGTGGACCAATAGCTAATTTCTAAACCGTTAGAGATAAGCATATAGTTTATTTAGGAAAAAATCTCCAAATTACGAAAGGAATTTTGGGTCTATTCAATGTTTTTCAAAAAATCAAATTTTGAAAGAGTTACGAAATTTAAATTTTTATACAGCCCCCCAGTCCTATCAATCATATTTAGTAAAACATTCTTGACACTGTAACGTTTAAAACTAAAAAAAAATCACTCTTCTACGACAAAAATTGACCGAGTTATGACGTTTTGAAAAATCAAGATTTTGCATTGTTTCATGACGTCATCGAGAGATCGCTTTAGGGACCGTATGCGAAATCCTTCAAAATCTTGATTTTTCAAAACGTCATAACTCGGTCAATTTTTGTCGTAGAAGAGTGATTTTTTTTTAGTTTTAAACGTTACAGTGTCAAGAATGTTTTACTAAATATGATTGATAGGACTGGGGGGCTGTATAAAAATTTAAATTTCGTAACTCTTTCAAAATTTGATTTTTTGAAAAACATTGAATAGACCCAAAATTCCTTTCGTAATTTGGAGATATTTTCCTAAATAAACTATATGCTTATCTCTAACGGTTTAGAAATTAGCTATTGGTCCACGATTGGAGTGGACACCCTGTATGTACTTCCAAAAAAAAATTCATCAAAATCGGAGGGGGTCGAGAGTGGGGACGCCTCGTACACTTCACATGGAATGACCCATAGGAAAAGACTCAAGCTCTTAAAGCAACGATAAGATAATTATTTTTGTTAAAAACGAAACTTTATTTTTTGCCATTTCTTGAGTTTTTACGGCTGCGCACACTCAAACTAAACTTCAAAAAAAAAAAGGGTTTTTTTCATCAGAACATAAGTACAATAGCTCCTGTAAATTTTAATAGAACAAATTGACATCAACTTTTGAGGTCTATGTCTTTTTTTCTTTGATTTCACTTTGAATGACGTACGTATTTTTGATCTGCAATATCCCCTTGAAACTGGTTTGTCTCAAAAATAAAAATAACATTTTTTAGTTAAGAAAAGTGTGTTCTTTTCAATGATGTAAAGAAAATTGAAATTCAAGATGACCCTTTTGAGATATTGCCCTTTGAAATTGAGACAAAATTGAGAAAAAAGAAATTCGACTTGGACTTTCAACTCGCGTAATTCAGCAGTTATTTGAGCTATCAAGATGCCACTTGCACACCTTTCGGACGAACGATCAGGCTACAAACGAGGAAAGAATTAGCTTCAGAAAGTCATTCTCTCCGCAGATACAAGCTGATAACGTACGATCAAAATTTGCCAAAATACGATTTTTTACCAACTTTGGCAGCAAATTGCAAAAAATCTACAGTGCATGGAGCTTTTGTTACACAAGTAGGCTATTCTACCCCAAACAGTGATCAGAATCACCAAATTTGAGTCTGATAATCGTCTTAGTTCGCGAGCAATAAAAGCACAAACTTGACGATTTGGTCATTTTTTCAAGACACGAAAAAGAGGCCTTTATAAAATATTTTTTATTGACTGAACCATAAGGCTTTTGCAGCTATAATTTGGTATGGTTTCATGCAAGTCTTATTTGTACATCCAAAAAAAAAAAAAGTTCATAAAAATCGGAGGGGGTCGAGTGGGGATTTTCTCGAAATTGGGGACACTTGACATGGAATGACCCTATAGAATCACGAAGAAATTAGCGCTCATTTTTCAAATTATAATTGTGATAAGGTTACAAGAAATTGAACAGTAAAATTTCCCTGGAAATGATGATTCAGAATACAAGCAAAAATTGTAATTTTTCAGTCTACCCTCAGATGAAAATTTACGATTGCAATAATGAAATGAGTCAAAAACGAAAATTAATTTTCAATCTTAAGCACATTGAGTAGATCAATTACAGAAATCTTGGGACGTAACTTATTGTCCAACGGAATTGAGCTCTAATGTGATAATAATTAGGTTTGTCTACCTAAATTCCCTCAACTTTAATCTGAGACCAAAGGTATGGGTGACTGATACATGTGGGCTGGCACCCTCCCCGCCTCCCCTAGTCATCTGAAAAATGATCTTAAAAATTAATCCTTAGAAATAGCAAAAATAACAATTTTTTCTTTTTTTTCACAGCCGCAATAATTCTATTTGATGGCGATTTTCTGCTAATTTGACGTTTTAATCTTTAACAATCCCACAAAACACTCTGAATAAAAATTTATGGTCTACCACAGATAGTTTCTCAAAATGTGGTCCGCAGACCTTTGGAAGTACGTGATGCCAACTTGCTAAAAGATGCAAACTATGTTTTTAAAAAAAGCACTGCAAGGTGAGTGTAGCGATATTTTAGTTCAAAACTAAAGCACTTTGTAGCAAATTTGAAGAAAGAAATAGGCTTACGGAGGAGCAGCAAGCTCTGGATTTTAACATTTATTGCTAATCGTAATATAATATTTTTTATATTACGGAGTTATGTATGGACTAATATCATTTCTAACACATAATTAAACACCTTTGTACAGTGATGTTTAAAACCTTGAAACATCATGGTTAAACAGCTTCTTGAAGAATGATCTTGTTTTACGCAGTGTAGCCTGCTAAAGCTCTTGCGCCATAAAACCCAATCATGATCTCGTTTTGGCTGACATTGTTTCATTTACAAATTCCAATAAATTCATATTTCCTTGTTAACTCGTAATTGAAGTATTTTGGTAACATTTATCCCAGATATATATATATATATATATATTTTACTTCATTGCATTTCCACTGCCTAAAATGTAAAGCAATGAAAACACTAGCTCTAAGGAATGAAGAACATATTAAAAAATATAGATATATATATTTAGAACAATCGGTAAATACATATCCATATAAATAAAACAGTGAATATGTGTGTGTGTAACTTATACAAATCCAGTTTACATCGGATCTGGAC
>JAXGGA010021040.1:0-17251 GCA_038373865.1 Uloborus plumipes | reverse complement strand
GCACAGTAAAATTTACAAAAATATTCAAAGTCCCGAAATGAAAAAAAAAAAAGAATTAAATTCGTTCACTCAATAGATGGCGCCACGAGCGCCTAGAATAAAATTAAATTCCAGAAAATATTCAGAGTCAGTAAAATAAAATAAAGTAATCTTAAGGTTAAACAAAATCCTCGTAGATGGCGCCACTGGCTATCATGACAGCAAGAAACGTAAAAGCAACAAGTGTTGCCATTCAAAGAAACCTAAATATTTGGTTGTCATAGCAACCAGATCATCACCTTGTAGTCTTGCGTAAGCAAGAACGTGTTGCCAACCGAAAACTCCCGGCGGCCCCAAAAACGCAACAAGTGTTGCCATTCAAAGAAACCTAAATATTTGGTTGTCATAGCAACCAGAAAAGGTGTTGCCATTCGAAAAAAAGCCTCATAACCTTCTTCAACGTGTAAAACTCCCGGCGGCCCTGAAAACAACTCAACCCCAAGCAGCAGCCCCTAAACAACTCAACCCAGGGTGGGGGAGGTGCAGGTGGGGGAGGGAAGGTCGCAGGGGGTGGGAGGTGGCGGCGGGAGGAGGCGGCGGGAGGAGGCTGTGGGAGGTGGCTCCAGCCTCACAGCCTCCTCTTGTCCTAGAACCGGCCTTTTATATCTACTTCGGTCGGTCTGTCGGTCTGTCTGTCCCCCCCTAATAACTTTTGAATGAACATTCCGATTTGGACAAACTTTTTTTTGTTGGAAAGATCTCGGCGAGTACAGCTCATTCCCATATTTGATTTTTTGATTTGAACAATTTTTGGTTCAACTTTGAGCCGTTCAAACAACCGGTCCCGCGATACTAACTTTTGAATGAACAGTCCGATTTGAACAAACTTTTTTTTGTTCGAAAGATCTTTTCAAGGATACTTCATTCCCGTATCTACATTTTCGATTTGAACAATTTTTCGTTCAACATTGAACCGTTCAAACAAGCTCTCACCCCTAATAACTTTTGAGTGAACCGTCCGATTTAAACAAACTTTTTTTTGTTCGAAAGATCTCGGCAAGGATACTTCATCCCCGTTTTTAAATTTCCGATTTGAACAATTTTTCGTTCAACATTGAACCGTTCAAACAAGCCCTCACACCTAATAACTTTTGAATGAACAGTCCGATTTAAACAAACTTTTTTTTGTTCAAAAGATCTCGGCAAGGATGCTTCATTATTATATTTTCATTATTATATTTTCAATTTGAACATTTTTTTCGTTCAACATTGAACCGTTCAAACAACCTTTCCCCACCTAATAACTTTTAAGTGAACCGTCCGAATTAAATAAACTTTTTTTTGTTCGAAAGATCTCGGAGAGGCTCATTCCTATATTTCACTTTTCAATTTGAACCATTTTTCGTTCAATTATGAACCGTTCAGAAAAAATTTTAACATGAGCGCCTACGGAGAAATTTAAATTAAATGTTGATTCTGAACTTCAAGGCGGATTTCCTTCAAACTAACTTTGTAAGAAAATGGTTTTGATAAATAATGTATTGTAAAGTACTTTTCTGAATAATCTTCTGTGAGGACTCTGATTCCGACTCCTACTCCGCAAACATGGCGGAAATGCAGGTTCAGAAAAAATGACTGACTGGGCAGACGATTTTTTGTTTATTTATTTATTTGTTTTGTTTAATTTATTATTATTATTTTTTTTATCAGACGATTTTTTTTGTCAACAAAAATTTTTCATTCTCGAGAGCATTTTATTCCTTATTTATATTTAACAACTGGCAACGGATTAAAAATGAAATTCAAGACATTTTATTAACGAACGACTTTTTTTTCTTTCTTTGATAAAATGTGTTTTGAAGTTCTTTGTACTTTTATTTTATTTATTTATTTATTTTTCTTTTGAAAACGATTGTGGAATTTTTCTACGGAAGAACTATAACAGTTACATTCTTTAAAAGGTGCGACAAAACTTTATTGACTCGTTTATTTACTTTTTACGTGTCTATTTTATCTGATGAGAGGGGTATATTTTGCTTTCAGAAATCAGCTTTAAGTGCTATAAAGATATGTTTGACATAATTTTTAGTTTCAGATAATCAAGAGAATATTGATCAGATGCTAATGCCGATGTCGATGTACGGGAAAGTAGGCTCGTTTAGTTCTTGACAGAACTTCTTGTTGGAATTAAAGTTTAATTCTTATTCCATGCTGACGAGTGCCAAGAAGCACGAAACTGCAGTCCTTGGATGGAATAAACGAGTTGGGGGTGCATTGCGTGTTTCTGCTTTAGCCCTGGCTGAGGGGCGGTTACTTACTCCTTTATATTCGTTATTAGTTATTTCAAAATGAAAAATATATTAATTACAGATGAAATGAGCCATAGAAAAACTAAATATAATGTAAATTGCAAAAAATAGTTTTAGTTTTTCGGATGAAACAGCATGAAACATGGAGCAACGCACAAAGGAACATTACATGATGTACATGAAACTTTAGGGCAATTCCAGGCAACATGGGAACTCGGTGTTAAAAAAAAATGTTGAAAAATTGTCTTAATTTTTTTTGTACATTCTCTATATTGATTGAAGTTTATAAATTAGAATAAAGTAACTTCAGTCGAATCATTTTCTTTTTGTAAGAGAACTTGTTATATGAGCTCACAATCTTGTGAAAGTCTCTCTCTGCTAGACACAATTTTAAACGAGCATATTTTATTGGTTTAGAATGTTTCCACAATTTAATTGCATTTTTTCCTGGCAGATTTATTCGATAAGAAAACAATTATTAATAGTGCATTTTGAAATTTATTCTTAAAATATTTTTTTAAGTAGTTTTTAAACCATTAAATTTTGTGTAACGTGAGTCACGAAAACTTAGTTTTTTTAATATTTCCAAATTTTATAGCTTATAAATGAAAATTTTTTTCCTGTTTCTCCTACTCATGTATATTACAAAAAAGAAATTATCAGCCAATTTAGAAATTTTTGCTTTTTTATTCAAAAATTAAGGATGTTTATTTTGTAACGTGAGTCACGCGAAAAGTGAGTTACAGCCAATATAAACTAATATTCACTTCTTAAAAGTATTTAATGTGTCCTAATGGTGTTTTAGGGTCTAAAGGGAGGGGTAACACTTGTACACACCTATATATAATTAATAATACTGATAAAATTAAATATAAATAGCGTAATTTTAATTCTTTTAGTGTTTTATAATCTTTCAATTAGTGCACTGGGTCCCTGTTTTGACCCTAAGCTTTCCAATGTGTAGCATGTGTTTATGCATGCACATATTTTTCTTCCGTACCTAAGAAAGGTTTTTCATTCCAGTAAAAGAATTTTTTTAAATATTTAACGAGTAACCGCAGTATGACAAAAAAGGTGCGAGAAAAATTAAAGCAAGAAGGGAAGTAAATTGCATGTAAACAGAAACATTGTCTCTGGTTGAAAGAATGTCTAACGAGAAAAGTCGAAAAGCTAAGGATATTGTCTCTAGCAATTCAATATAAGCTGAAAAATAAACATATGAAACTTTCAAAGGAAATTTTGGCTAAATTCAAACTTCTTAAATATCGCTTCAACAAATACACAAATATGTAAATACACTAAGGAAGACTCGCCAAAACAAGGAGAAATTCCGTTAATTCACCTCACAGTTGAACTGTAGTCATAAGTGAGTTACTCAATACTCATCCGAAAATGTAATATACATTTGAAAAGAAGATTTCAATGTCCACTGAACTCATGCTGAAAAAATTATTTATCCCAAGAAAATCTAAACAAAAATGATTTAAAAAATTAGCTTGAGTGAGAGAATTTTTTTTTATACATATGTATAAAATTGGAATATAAGAAAAATTTTAAAAAGTAAGGTCAACATCTCACTTGTTCTCTTTTGAGATGCTTAAAATTTAATTATTCATCAGTAGTCGTGGATGAGAAAAGTAAGTTCTTTGAAGAGCCTACTTCTGACAGCAGTCAACTAATTTTACAGCCATTATGCAACATTAAATGTTATGATTGGTATCAGATGAAATGTAATGGTGTGTTATATTCTGTAAAAGTTTCCAGATGTATGAATTGAGAATTTGAAATCAGTACAATGCAGCCACAAAGAAAATATGGGAAGTAGTATAAAAAAAGACAAACATATGTTTTGGAAAATTGAATTGATGAATCCACTCTGTGACCATTCAGAGGGGTTAGATGGCAGCTGTTAAGAAGAATTTTAACCCTAGGTCTATGGGACAAAAAATTCGTGCTGCGAAAAATTGGCCGTTAAGAGGGGTGGCCACTTTGTAAAAGTGACCGCTCGGAGAGGTTTTAGGGGAAGACCGCCTATATTGGACCACTGCTTAAATTGGACCTCGGGCTTAAAATCTAGTACAGAGATCTGTGCTACATTTTAACAGTAAAAATATGAAGCTTTAGGAATAAAATCAATGTGTATGAAGTTTCACCAGTCTTCGAACTGTTTAGCGTGAGTTACGGCTTGATTTGTGTTGAAAACGTGCGAAATCTTATTTTGTGGACTTGTTTCTAGAAGGATAACTCAAAAACTTTTGAATTGCGGTAAAATGCTGTTACAGTATTATAAACTGTGTTTAATAAGGATTACATTGATGTATTTATATGCCCGATTGTGATAATTTTTGACAGAGCAATAAGCTGAAGAATAAAAAATGGCGTGTTTTCCTTTATTGGACCGAAAAAAATTTCCTATATTGGACCGGTGGTCCAATTTAAGAATATGATTTTAAATAAGACTTTTTATTAATCGTAACATAAAATAAGTGACTCGTCTTATTTAATAGCGTAGTTAAAATTATTTTAAGCATACTTTAACACCTATTCACGATATTCATTTAAACTTTTTTATCAAGCACACTTTTATCAAGTAGAAGCTGCAACTTCTTAAAATGCATGTTTTTTTTTCTCTTCATCCATTAAGCTGCAGTTTTAGGTTGTGAAACATATTTATTAACTTAAATAAAATGTATGCTGGATTACCGAGAGAAAATTATGAAATTCTTCGATAATTTCAAAACGATTTTAAAAGGAAACAATTTATATGCTACTAAAATGTTCAATGTAGATGAAGCCGGTTTTTTCATTGTCCAAAAGCCCCAAAATATATTGACGTATAGAGATAAACACCAGGTTGGAGCAGTAATGAGTGGTGAACGTGGTAGAAACACACTGGTTATTTGCTACATGAGTGCAACAGAATTGCAAGCTCCCCATGCTTATTTCCAAAAGATTACGTTCCATGTATGAACTAATCGTAAAAGCTTCCCTGGTGAGCAATATGCTTGTTCAAAAAAAAAAAGGTTGGATCACAAACGATAATTCACACAATTGATACAACATTTCATCAAAACTGTTAATCCAAGCAATGTAAAAAGAATCTTTCTATCAATGGATAGGCACAGCACTTACATAAAGAACATTGATGCAATAAACTTGACTAACGAAAACGATATAATAATAATTTCTCTTTAAGCACATCATACACGTAGATGTGGTCTTTATTCAGTCTCTGTCTACATATTTTAATCGAGCATGTGATACATGGATGCGAGAACATCTAATGAGATCCATTATCTAATATCGCACAGGAGAACTGTTTGGTAACTCTTATGGGCAAACCGCAATCAAGGCCATGGCAAAAGCTGTGAGTTGATTCTAAAGAACAGGAGTTTAGCCTGTTAATTGACATGTGCTTAATGACATTGATTTGGCTGCAACAGAATTAGGGGCAAGTAGTCCAGATAAAACTACTCAAAGTGAACACTGAACAGGTTACATGTTCGGTGTAAGTTGTACACCATGTACAAGAACTAGCTACGACTTAAATTAGTACAAGTTCTGCAGAATCGGCGGATAGTTCTCATCAAAACATGATTGTCAACTCTAATTATGATTTTTTAAAGCCGGCTCACATATCACCTTTGCCTAAAAAATAGAAGGAACAAAAAGGAAGGCTATCTCAGCAATCATTCTAACGCCGTATAAAAGAGGCATAGAGCAGAAAAAGTCACACAAGAAGAAGCAAGAAACTGCACAAAACAATTGTTATTGCAATATTTGTCATAGAGATGAAGCGCAAAACATTATTAAGTGTATGAAATGCCATCGGCGAGTTTATCAACACCGCCTAAGTGAGGCTGAAGCAAAAGAAATTCTGTTGCAAACCCTGGAAAAAAGCTGTATAGTTCAAATATAAATTATTCTATGATTTCTTCGTACGGTCCAATTTAGGAAGCGCATGGTTCAATTTAGGCGCATATATTCCTAAATTGGACTTTTGCAACTTTTTATAAGATAATTTTTTAAAAAATAATTTTTATATTTTCAGAAAATATAAGCTCCTAGGGCGGTTCCTGATTAAATTTAGCTCACGATGCCCTATTTTGCATTTCTGTTTCGCTTCACAATGCGCGACACAGGCCTCCTGTTCTTAGGGGGTCCAATATAGGCGGTCTTCCCCTACTGTATTTAAAACTGATCAACTAAAGAAAACAAGCCATTAAGCATTAATTTTAATTGAATTTAGGTGAAATCTCTACACAAAATTTTCAAAATAAGATGCAAAGTAAAGGACTAAAACGGAGATGTAACGTGAGTCACGAAACTATGTAACGTGAGTCACACTCAAAATATTGAATAACTTAATTAGTGACTGCAAAATGAACTTAATTTTCGTATATATCACAACTTAGAAACATATTTTGTGCCATGAAAAGCAGTTTTTAAATTTTATTATTCTGAAAGAGCAGGAATCTTAGGTTTTTAATTACTCAAAAAACTTGAGTTCCTTTTTTTTGTAACGTGAGTCACGCTGTTAAATTCAGGTTGAAACACCATTTATTTCTGTTGAAATTTAAAATGCTGACATCCACAGATTCTCACTGCATACCAGATGACTGTCAACAGCTTTATTTAAATCAGGCATGGTATTTCTTTAATATATATAACATTCATTTTTGTAAAATCACGTCAAATTGTAACGTGAGTCACGTGGAATTGCCCTTTAGTGCGTTTTGAGTTCTAGCGTGGTGGTAAGATATTTAAAATCGCCTAAAAAAGGGTTCATTTTAGTTTCTCAATCTCAAGAGCTATTTATTGATCAGAATGAAATAAGTTTCAAATTAATCGATAACAAATTTTATTTTACTATTTTGGAGTTATTATTGTTAAAAAAATTGAACGGCAAAGATCTTTTGAAAAAATACTCAAGTTTTTTTTTTTTTTTAATATTGAAATAATGTTATTTAACGTCTCTCAGCTTTATAACGCAAATTTTGTTCTGGATCATGTTCAGAGCATTACAGAATCCCAAACAAACATGGGCTACTATAAAATTAATAACTAAAAGCATTTTTGGTTAAAAAAAAAGAAAAAAAATGCTTTCGAACTTTTTACTTGGACCCTCAAGCAAAACGTCCACCTTGTCCTGAAGAATAAAACTAAAACTAAACCCAAACTTGGCTTACTGCAAACTTTGAATTTCTAAGTTGCTAAAAAATATATGTACCCAGGTTTATACTTCCAAAATACTAATAGTGTTTCTCTTCCTCTTTCCTGTTTCATTTCTTTTTTATCCTCCAGGTTTTCCATTGTTTTATGACTGTAAATATACATGAAAGAAGAAGAAGAGAAAACAGTTGCTGAATATCGTACCGTCAAATGAGGTGAATTTGTGCCAACATAGGGTGAGATTTGACCACATCATATGTACTAATCCAACAACGAGTACGATGTACAAAGAGGTTCATTTAAGTTACGAGAATGATAAAGCAAAGTGCAGCAAGTTTTTCAAACCTTACATTTTTCATAGAAACAGCATCCAAAAACTTATATGTCACAAAGTAGTTTTTGCCTGAGTAAAACATGTTTATTTTGAGGAGGACCACGCCTGAGACTACCCAAGTAGCATCAACTCATTGGATTTTGCTCGGCCGATCATCGAACTCCTCGTAAACTGATCTCGTAACGCACGATGACATGGTTCCGATCAGTATCCCAGCACGGTTTTCGATGAGTTACTTTTCATCGGAAAGCGATATCCTTCCGATCAACTTTCCCGATGAAAATAAGCCGACCATCCAAAATTGATCCTAAATTCATCGGCACGGGACTGCACTGCTCGTAAATTGCTCCAAATCTCATCGTATTTCGAGCAAAACTCATCGGATTTTGCTGCTCGGATTCTGTTTGGCCGATGAGACATATTGGAGCAATTCCCGATGAGAACATATCGAGTCCGATCATCGGCCCATGAGAATTTCATCGGGTTTCGATGAATGGCCGATGAGATTATGCTGCTAGGGAAGGCTCTGGATAGGCAAGTGATGAAATAGGGGAGCATACTGATCAATTCACTTTTCCAGATACTGTGAACTTGTCCAGTCATTTAAATTCTGTTGAGTACATTTTTAAACCCATCACATAACAAAAACCTGATAGTCGTTCCTCAACTATTAGTCCGTTGTGCATAGGCGGCTCGTACAGGGGGCGAGGGGGCGACTGCCCCCTCACTTCTGACTGTAAAGGGGACTTGCACCCTCATTTTTCAGAGTTAAAAATTAATTTATCGATTGAAAAATGAGCTGTTATTCAGCGGATCGATTTATTTCACTAAAATAAAAGGTGAAAATTCCAAAAAAGGACCTTTTCCGTGTGTTTTCATAAGAGTGGAACTTTTAATCAGAAGGGTCTAATGAAGGATGACTTTTGCGGTCATATTCCACGTTTTTTAAAGGTCATTTAATCAGCAATGTTAAAATCCAGTAATATTGTCAAATGTTGCTGGAGCCTCAGAAATGTTGAAGCCCCTCATATTTATTTTAACCCTCCACTTTTTCGGGCCACCAGCCGACCTATGATAGGTAGTGCTTAATTCTGTACCTCAGAATCAGACTAACGTAAGTCCATTTTCGTCACTTTTCAGCAGAGGGCGAAAACGATTGTCGGATGCATGCAAAGGATGGGACTCAAGCTTTTTAACGCTGCTAAATAAGTTGTAAAGGAATTTCTTTTCTAGAATAATGTTCTTGTGGGTCGATGCGGAATAAGATTTAACATACAATGCAGCAAAAAAGTGAAAATCGCCATTTTTGGATTTGCGTCGCTCTGGTTCTGAGGTACAGAGTTATCACTTCTGTAGAAAAATTAACTAAAGTTAAATCTCTTAATTTAATTATCATTTCTCTAAAGTTCCTTTCTTCCACTTGTAGAACTTTGGGAAGAATTCTCGCCAAAGCGCACCATCTTCTTCGCCAAATCTTGCGGGATCGATATCTAAAAGGAATTTAATTTCGTCGCTGCATACCTCCGTCTTTCATCCTTTCATAATCAATACTGACCGTCATAAACACCTTCTGCCTTTCATAAAACTCTGACATTAGCTTTCCTTTTTCACATATTTAGCTTCTATCTGTCAAAACTTAGAGAAAGGTTGTTTCGACTTCCATTTATAAAAAGTCGCCTGATTCTTGGTTGGAAAAATATCCAACTATTGGTCAAGACTGAGTACTGATTTAAAAAACATCAGTACTTATAATCAAGCAATACTTTCTAATAGTATTTAGGGTCATTCTATGTGGAATGAGCAAAAATGAGAAAAAAGTAGTTGCCATACTTTGCATTCCCTCATAGATATGTATGACTTACTTGAATGAAAATTTTCATTGAAATCTGTGACACGTGTGACACAGCCGATTTACTCATTTCACGTGGAATGACCCATTAGCAAGGTGTTACGACTTTGTTGAGAATCAACTTTATTTTAATGTTTTAGGTTTTTCAAGTAGAAAGAAAAATGTGATTTTTATAATAATGACACTAAAATACTTAATAATATGTTATATATATATATATATATTTATACATATATACAGGGTGTCCGCTCCTATCGTGGCCCAATAGCTAATTTCTAAACCGTTAGAGATAAGCATATAGTTTATTTAGGAAAAAATCTCCAAATTACGAAAAGAATTTTGGGTCTATTCAATGTTTTTCAAAAAATCAAATTTTGAAAGAGTTACGAAATTTACATTTTTATACAGCCCCCCAGTCCTATCAATCATTCTTGACACTGCAACGTTTAAAACTAAAGAAAAAATCACTGTTCTACCACAAAAATTGACCGAGTTATGACGTTTTGAAAAATCAAGATTTTTGCATTATTTCATGACGTCATCGAGAGATCGCTTAAGGGACCGTATGCGAAATCCCTCAAAATCTTGATTTTTCAAAACGTCATAACTCGGTCAATTTTTATCGTAGAACAGTGATTTTTTTAAAGTTTTTAACGTTACCGTGTCAAGAATGTTTTACTAAATATGATTGATAGGACTGGGGAGCTGTAAAAAAATTAAAATTTATGAATGAAGAATTAAAATAAATGAAGAAGTAACTTATCCAGCTAAATTTAGAATTTTTTAGTTGTTTTTGAAATTTTGCCGTTTTTGCATTTTTGCATTTATAACATTTACAACGTTATTTCAAGTATTTTTTCTAATTGTTGTTGTTATTTACACTGACTTAGTGCATATATATATATATATATATATATATATATATATATATATAGGTAAAAATGTGAAAATAAGATGTTCTACATTCAATCAGCACATAATTGTTGCTCGAGCATTAAATGTATTCTAAATATTAGGTATTTATACATGAAGTTCGCCCTCGGGCGTGCACTAAGTCAGTGTAAATAACAACAACAATTAGAAAAAATACTTGAAATAACGTTGTAAATGTTATAAATGCAAAAATGCAAAAACGACAAAATTTCAGAAACAACTAAAAAATTCTAAATTTAGCTGGATAAGTTACTTCTTCGTCTACGGAGAGCGGGAACAGTTGGTAAAAATAATAATTTGCAGGTTTCTGAAGATGTCAGCTGCACACGAGTTAGCATAATAAAATAAGGATGTTTATGTTTTGAGAAGTCCAAAAGGACGAGAAAGTAACAACACTACTGCCAACTCATGAAAACAACCAACCCCCCCGCTCGGACCTGCAAATAAATATAGATATATATATTTATTTGAAAAAATAAACTGTTGTTTTTACAGTATAATACTGAAAACATAGGTTTCAGCTTAAAATTGTAAAATGTACAGTAATAAGCTGTAAAACTAACAATTGCACAGTTTATTTCTGTAGAATTAGCAATTTTACAGTTTATTGTCATAAAATTAGCTGTATTATACTGCAAAAACAATAGTTTATATCACTAGCAGTAGAGGTTCTAATTTAAAACTGCAAAATGCACAGTAATAAACTGAAATCAGCAATTTTACTGTTTATAACTCTAAACTAGGAATTGTACAGTTTACTACGTTAAAATTAGCAATTTTACAGTTTATTACTGTAAAATTACTATAAAATTAGCTGTCTCTCTGGAAAAATAGATGGCTTGTGTTTTGGAAGGATTGATTGAGATGCGCTATTTGTTGAGATAGTCTGAGATAATATTGTTACAAATCTTGTAAATAGTTGTTGTTTTTCCTGCCTTGCATCATTTTCATTAGTTTTGGTTTTATCTGACGTCATGTTGCAAAAGTATCTGAAGATATCACTTTTATCACTTGTATACCGGCCTTGTAACGTTTTGTAGTTTTTACACTTGCCCTGCATTTAATAAGCGTGAAGACATTTTTCGCTCGGAGTGTTTTCTTTTTTTTTCTTTTTCTTTTTATTGCTAGAACTTTCTCAATAGATTATTTCAAAGTTATGAATGAACAGAATGCTCCGGCTTTTTCTAGAATATTGTCGTAATTTCTTTCCGTGTATAAATAGCTGGCCTTGAACACAAGTCAGTTAGTTTTTCTCAGATGGGATTTCTGAGATGCTCGTTTTCGTTCGCTTGGCGAATGGTTGTTTTGCTTTTGTAATTGCTTAATTACTGTTCACGTTTGATACGTGGTGCTGAGTTACTGTTGAGAGTACAGTGTACTGTTTTGCTACCTAATTGCTGGATGTTTAGCAATTGTTTCCTGCTTTATTGTAAATAGTGTACATACTTGTAAATTAATTTATAGTTACTTCCTCAAGATTGGAATGCTCATTTAAGAAAGTTGAAGGTGCTACAGACTCGTTACAGTATTTACATAATTTTGTAGATATTTATGTGCGAATTTTCTACTGTATTCACCCACTACAATACTTGTGTCATCGGCGAATAGACATGCAAGATGTTTGGGGTGTTAGGGAAAATCGCACGTATAGATGTTGTACAAAGTAGGAGAAATTGAGTACCCCTGAGAGACCCCAGCATTAATATTATGTTTTCTTGAGGGATGCTCTTATAACTTAACTTGAAAAGTGCATTTGTGGAGAAAGTGATGAATTATTTTGATTATATATACTGTAAAAACAATATCTTTTTTTTTTTGGCAATGCAGCTTGCATAAACATAAATAATTGTTTATAATTGGTAACTTACGTGTTGAATTATGCACTTAGTTTGTTCAGTTGTTGCACGTGTTCCCAGAATCAGGAACATAGTTTCTAAATCTGCTTTTCTCATCCATTAAATGTTCAAGCGAATCGCTGGTTATTATACTGCTTTTTATAGACACTGCCTGTTGCAGTTTTTTTTTTTTTTTTAGTATTAGGTTCGATTAAAACTAAAAGCTTTTTTTATTTCAAAAGAAAAAAAAAATCGATAGGCTTTCTAAATATAATAACCGTGTACTGCACTGCAAAAATGAACTGTTGTTTTTACAGTATAATACAGGCAGTCGAGGTTCCAATTTGAAACTTTAAATGCACAGTAATAAACTGTAAAACTTGCAGTTTCTTACTGCAAAGTTAGCAATTTTACATTTTATTGCCGTGAAATTTAGCTGTATTATACTGAAAAAACAACAGTGTAATACTTTCAGCAGAGATTCCAGCTTAAAACTGTAAAATGCATGGTAATAAACTGTAAAATTAAGCATTTTTACAGTTTAGTGCTGTAAAAATAGAAATTTTACAGTTTATTACTGTAAAATGAGCAAGTTTTAGTTTATTACTATAAGATTAGCTGCATTATACGGTAAAAACAACATTCATTTTTTACAGTGTATTCAAAACGTCATAGTTTTGCGGGTTTCGTAATTTCGTTTTATTTATGTATCTTAGAAGCCAAATTTCAATGAAATTGTAATCGCATAAAGGGTTTCAAATCAGCTTCTATTATTTTATAGTTTCTTGTTTCCGTACAGCAGACCAGAAATTACACTATATCAGGTTATGTATTTTTCTTATTTTCACCTTGGTTTTCATTATTTTTGTGATAGATGGAAACACCTAAATTGTGCAGTCTAAAGTAAAAAGAATGGTAAAGTTCATAAATGAATATTTTTAGTAACCTTCCACATAATAAGTAAAACTTAGTTGAAACCAGTTTTCTTCGCTTTTGAGGACCTGGAAAAAAGAATGGAAGATCCTTGAGCCTTAAGAAACAGTCAAATAATTTGAACTGAGCTTCATCCCGTTAAACCACGTGAGTGTTTATTCATAAATTTTAAAATTAATTACGAAATATGTTAATTAAAATCCTCTTGAGGATTTATTGTCAGTATTGTTCACCTTTAAGGCGACGATTATAAGATACCTTATAAACTCCAAACAAGTAGCGACCACTTATTTTCTGCAATCATTTTTCAACACAATTACTAAACATATAGTTCCATATTTTTTTAATAGACTCATCTTCATTCTTATATCCAATCATTTCTTCAGCTTGTGAGTAGGGACGCACTGATAAGCAAATTGGCTGATTACCGATTATCAATTAATCGGCTATTTATAATCGGCTGATTAATCGGCTGGGCCTATTAATGATCAAGATGATTATTTTTAATAATATCTATATTTCACCATCACTTTTTTCTTCTTCTTCCCTTTGCAATTTCGATTTTAGAAATAATTACTAATCTGTTTCTGAGAGAAGATTTATTTTTTCTCATTTTCCTAAGTTTTCAAAGTAATTTCAAATTATATCAAATTTCTTCAAACTAAATTTTTTGTAAATAGCCATTTAATTCAAGACTTTTATTCTTTGAAAATTGAAGGGTTTGCTGCAAAAAGGAGGTAGCTCCAAATTTCAATTTTTTCAAGGTTTGCATTCAAACGTAAAGCATCAAACAGTATTTAAAAAATCTTAAAGCTTTTGGGAGTCCTCTTGTATAACTGCACTGGGAAGCCTGAAAATAAAAACTAAAAAAAAGTGGATGGATTTAAGCTTTAATGCAATTTTAACCTCCAATACAAACCTTTTCAAAACATAGTAATTGGAGCTGCCTCATTTTTGCAGCAAGCCCATTCAATTACGAGTTATCTAAAAGCACTATGCTAAAGAGAAATGTATCGACACATGAAAAATGTTGACACATTGTCTATAGGGTCATTCCATAGTGACTAACGTAACACTCAGAGCTGATTTTGTTACTGTTTTTACTTGTAACTTAAAGGGTGAAAAATATTTTGTAGTTATGCTGGTGGATTTACAATGTACATGGTATCTATATGTATCATTTCTGCTAAGGTGCTAAGAATTTAAAACAAAATTATTGACAGAGTAGATATTTTTTTGAACCAAAATAGCAGCGTGACTATCGTAACATTTTTGCAACTCTGAAAATCAATGCTCATGTTGTGAGGCAAAAATTTCTGTGTAAAGTTGGCTTTTAAAAACATAAAACACATTTATTAAATCTTAATTTTTTTTAGTCTTAAGTGTCACTTTTACTCAAGATGCAGTGTGACTAACGTAACCATCGAATAACAGGCAGTAAACACACTAGAAACTTTTTGTTATGGCTAATCTCAGTGATAATTACAATTACTTTTTCAATTTTTTTTAACTTCTTATATTGTATGATATTTATTTATTTATTTATTTTTAGATACTTTTTTCACTTCGGTATTTTTTTTTCTTCGGCTGAGGTTGACATTTCTATGGAATGACCCTATATGTGTATATTTAATCAAAACAGGAAAATTACCTAATTTACTAAAACTTTTATCTATGACAACTGAGAGTATTTTTTTTTCTTTGAATTATTTTTGTTTTGTTTTACTCACCATATTTTCGTACTACATATAATTCTTATGTTGGCAGACAATTATTTATTTCTTTTCCTTAGATTTGTTCATCGTAATTTCTTTTTCAAGGCACACTTAAAGTAATTTTATTTAGAACTTTTCTTCCGCTGGTTGATCAGAAAAATTTGAATGATTATGCATTAAAAGAAATACTCGTGTTTTCGCATTTTAATCTAAAAGTTCAGGATTTTAATTATTTCTAATAATGTCTTATGAATATCAGCTGTGAAGGTTATCTTCTAACATTCCATTCAGTTTCACGCATTATATGAATTATTTGTTTTCTTTTTACTCTGTACACTTTCATACTCAGGGGTACAACCCCCCCCCCCCCCAAGCTCAATGACACAAATGAAAATCCTCCCCAAGCTCAATGACGCAAACACAAATCCCCCCCCCCCACACATTTTTCACAATCCTCCTATGCTTTTTATTCTTATTTTTACCCTCTTTTTTGTTTTATCTATTGTTTTAATATTATTTATTTATTTATTTTAAATTATAACTATTATTTTTTTTCGGTATTATTAATTTTTTAACAGTTCGAATCATGCGCAAAATAGAATCGCTTTTTTCCCTTCCAGGCATTCCAAGCACACACACACGTACACAAAATTAATTACTTAATTAATAAAAAAAATAATAAGGAAATAAAAGAAAAACTTTAACCTTAAAGAATTAATTAATGACTAATTTTTATCAAAAAAATATCGTAAATAATTTGAATTAAAAAAATAAATTAATGAAGAATTTAAACAAAAATAATTAATTTTTGTTTGAAAAATTCTCCCTCCCCCCATTTTGATGGCGCAACTTACGCCATAATCTCCTCCCCTGTAGGCACCCCTATTCATACTGCATGTTATGGTAAGGATTGCAGAAAATTATTTCTTTGCTGTTAATAAATTTACTTATAGTTTCTTGGTGAAAGTATTCTTTTAAAATAATGTTTAAAAAATATTCCTCCCCCCACCCCCGATTATTGGCCGATTAAGCATTGCATCCTTACTTGGGAGCACTAAAACGCTTTCGAGATCTTTTGTTCTATGAGCAGACAATTAGGTGCTGCATATTGAAGACCGGTCGCGAAGCTTTTAATTAAGCATGCCGATTTCTACGCACCGCAGAGAACTCTGGAATGTACAAAGGCGCGGGCATCTTCGTCAAATTTGATGAGTGTAATGAGAAAGAGCGAAAAAGATTGAGAGAGCGGAAATTGGTGGAGAGAGTGAAGGATCGAGTAACATAATATGGAAGTTTCAACTCATTAAATATTCCTACTTTGACTATTACACTGCAAAAAATGAACTGTTGTTTTTACTGAATAATACTGGTAGCCGAGGTTCCAATTTAAAGCTGTAAAATGCACAGTAATAAACAGTAAAACTAGCAATTTTAGTTTCTTACTATAAAGTTAGCAATTTTAGTTTATTGCCGTACAGTTTAGCTGTATTATATTGTAAAAACAACAGTATAATACTGGCAGGAGAGGTTCCAATTTAAAACTGTAAAATGCACGGTAATAGACTGTTAAACTAACAATTTTACAGTTTAAGACTGTAAAAGTCACGATTTTACAGTTTATTACTGTAAAATTAGCAATTTTTACAGTTTTTTAATATAAAATTAGTTGTATTATATTGTAAAAATAGGTGTAGATAATGTTAAGACACTTACAAAACACAAAAATTCACCATCGCCGAATTTTAAAACATGATGCTTCACTTTCAATGAATTTTAAAAACCCACGCGCAAAAAAGCGCGCTTGAAAAAACGAAACCAGTGACGTCAGAAGGCTGCAATTTCAGCCTTTCACCCATAAAAATTACGTTGCAGGTATACTATCTTTTTATTTTTTCCCCTTCCGTTATCAGTTAGTTTATCTATTTATTCACAATGGAGATTGGATTCGTCAAAGGGTAATCCAATAATCGTCCACGTGGCGAAAGAGTGAAGAAAAGTGTTTCCGCTCATGCCAATACACAAAGCTTCTCGTGCTATTGGTGGCTTGTAGTCGATGAGCGAAAAATTCCATCAGCCGTGTGACGTCACCGTCGCGAAAAATTTAAAAAAATACTCCCAATGAAACTTTTTTTTTAGACAATTTGTCTCAAAAACTGTCTGTCTCGTATTGCGCGCCTGGGATCACGACCTTC
>JAXGGA010021039.1:0-17251 GCA_038373865.1 Uloborus plumipes | reverse complement strand
GATGTTTGTGGGAAATCAAAAACGCGTTTCTTCAAATATCTCGGAAACTCATTTTTGCAGATACTGCCTTTTACCTGCTCACGGCAGTATACTCTTCTGTGCTAAGAATACAAGTCTTACTTACACTTTTTATCAAAATTAGGGTACAGTTTGGTCTCGACTGCAGATACCACTTTTGAGCTTAGCACTGCAGTATAGCTGTGGAAACGCTAAGCGAACTGAAATGAACGGACCTATTTGTTTTCTACAAAGTAGCGGGGCATGCGCAGCTTTTTAGCTCAACACAGTTGAAAGCTTTTGATTTTAGCAGATGCTTCGCGTGAGCTGTCTTGCTGTCAATATGAAACCTTGTTCCTGTTTGCTTATTTTTTAAGAAGTTTATTGCTACGACTAACATTTGTAGTTATAATGTTAATTAAATAATTTAGTTGCAAATACGGCTCCATCTGTTTGCTGAAGACATTTCACCACGACATACAGAAGAATTATACTGCATTTACTTTCGTTGCACCGGGATCCCTTTGGAAGCGTCAATGAGAAAACATACACCAGGGTATTCCGTTTTAACTTGCGCGACATTTATTTTTGCTTCCGTTCGTCCTAGGTACATGCTTCCAACTGCAAAAATGCTCAAAATGAGACGCAAAGTTAACATATTAAAAGTTTAAGGGAAAAAAAAAAAAAAACGAAATTCAACTGTTCATATGGAACCCTCTTAACTAATATTCAGGAAAAAAATATCTGTTGAAAAATAATTCCAACACAAAAAAGTTGCAAGATTTGCGACTAAAACTCGAAGAGTCGTTCGTGATCAAAGTTTAGAGGTCCTGTGCAGCAATTGAGATAGCAACGTATCGCCATTTGCGTAAAATGTTCGGTTGTCATTCTATTGAAGCAGTTAGTGACTACATGTTCCCCTAAAACGAGTTATTAACAGCAAATGTAAAGTGGTGTGTGTCCAAAAATGCTTTCTTTCATATCTCGGGGAATATTGGTAGTACCAATGTTAAACTTTTTGTGTTCGAATTGATTTGTTATGCTCTTGATTTCACTAAATATACGTTAGGGGGCCAAGGATTCGTATTAAAAAAAATACATTTTGGAATTCAAAGTTATTTTTCGCTTCAAACTTTTATTATCTTAACTCTGCATATCATTTTGAATATTTTTGTGATTGGAAGAATGCATCTAAGACGAACGGTTTGCGAAAATATTGGTCAGGTAGGTTGAAACGGAATACTCTGTATATTAAACAAATTCTAAACAAATTAATAATGTAATATTGATCAAAAGTTATATGTATTAGAAAATATAATAACTCGATACAATCTCTGCCCACATCACTGCATAAAACCCAATTTTTAAATGAGATATTTAGTTCCGTTATTTTTGCAATCTTAGAGAGTTAATAGGTAAAAATTTATAAAAACCTTTTTTTAATTGCTTTATCCAATTTTGAAGGATTTGTTGGGAGACATACTCCTTCCTCATTTGTTCCCGTTTCTTAGGGAGGTTTGCTTTTTGTGCCTGATTTAGTGTTTTTTGTTTTCTTAGTCCTTAGTTTTGTGTGTCGTCTTTGTTTCGTTTATTCTGTTACTCGTTTTAATTAACATTTTTAGACAGTTTTTACTTTTGAATTGTTTAGAATTTTAAACTTTGTAAATATGTCTATTTTAGAAATGTTTTTAAAATTTTAGAAGCTTAAATCACTTAATATTTTAATGATTTCAGTTTTAGCATTTCTTTATTTTAAGCAAAAATATCGTTTGGCGCTATAAGGCTCTTGCGCCAATAAATAGAATCAAACCAAGCGACTTAGAGAGTTAAAATCATTCTCATTTCCTTTTTTATTCTTACTTTGGATAAGCTTTGTTATCTTTCGGGTTCTACCAATATTTTTGCTCTTGTGCCTCCAGGGGTATGAGGAACTAGAAGTAATCCAGTGTATTGTGACCTTCGGATGCTTCTAAATCATGCGCTTAAGAGGGATATTCGTAGACAAGTATAGCGCTGTTTAACAATGAATAGGAATTGATTTGCTCAGTTTGTTTAAAGAAATATTCAAATTTTGAAGTCTCCATTAGTTACTTCAAAAGACATTCATACCATTATTAAGTAAAATAAATAAGAACTGATCTTTAAATGCCTAGGAAAAAAAAAGAGTAAATTAAAAAAAAAAAAAAATGCAGCATTACAATACGTTTAAAAATTCTACACACACTTTAAACATAAAACCATTTTTTAAAATAATGATTTTATTATGATTTTTTCTTTATCTTAGCAACGTCTGCTTAATACTAGTAAATTAATTAGTATTAAGGAGGCATTGACCTTAAACGGGTTGGTTATTGATGTGACTAGCTCTTTAATCGATTCTGAAAACAAAAACGTATTGTAGAAATTATAAACTTAGTTGTTGATATCAAGTTAACCCTACACTGCATGGTGTTGCCAATTGGCTACATGGACAATTTGTCCTCCTTATGAGTAGCAGAATGTAGTCATAAGGCAACTCAATGCATAAAAAGCAAGTATTGGGTATATTTAAAGCAATTATCGCCATTTATCCTCCATACATGGCAGCACTGGTCTGTTACATGCTCTTAAATGAATCCATATGGATAGCTTTTAAAATCACTCAAACTACCATATTTTGAAATTATTTTTTACAATGAAATATTTTTCTTCGTCTTTTAAAAAAATAACATGAATAAAATAAACATTTATCTTTCGTTTAAGATGCGTTTTACATCAAAATAATTATTTGGAAAAAATCTAGGACATAATACACGTCTGTAGCCATTTGGCAACATTATGCAGTAAGCATCCAGAGAACACTTCGATTCATCTCTATATTTCATGAAGTATGTGCTTTGTTTATGTTTCGCGCTAGCTTCTTTCTCTTTTTGGAAGGTATAATATAATCATGCGGACCCAAAAGTGGTACTTTCGGCTGTTCTACCGTTTATAAGACCTCGCAATTATCAATGCTTAGTTGATGTTCAGCAGAGTGAACAAACAAAAAATCAATAGGGAAAAGCCTTTAAAACGTGTTCATTTTAGATTTCAGTTAGCACATACGTTATGCTTATACGAGCAAGTAAAGTCATTAATAATTTTAAAATACAGTTTTGAAAAAAAAAAACTAAAAAATACGCTTTTACATTGGAATGCGCTGTGATCATCACGAGTTTCCCTCTGATTTTCAAAACTACTGAATATCCGCACTTAAGTTTACATATTCTTATAATACATCAATATGCAATACAGTTTAGCCTTTAGTATTAAAAGTAATATTAAATATATTACTTTTATATTTGCAAAGAACGTAAATTTTATCTTTTATTCAGAGTTACATACATACATACATACATACATACATACAAATAAACCCACATGTGAAATATTAATAAAAGAGTATTAAAACGAGACCATTAGCTACAGAGGAACTAGTTACAAACCAAAAAAAAAAGAGAAAAGAAAAAAAGCTTGTGCGAGAGAGCCTCCAAAAAACATCAGATTTGACAGAATTGATCATCGGAAAGTACAAGTACATATAAAAAATAATGTAAAATGTCAAAATGTAAAGGATTACAAGAGTACAGTGCACCAAATGTTCAATTCCTCTATTTTTTACAAAAAAGAACTAATTTCAAGGCTATCATTTATAATCATTTTTATCTGTTGAATGCATGGTGTTGCCATTTGGCAACAAAACTATTTTTAATTAAAAAGGGGTGAAAATTTAGAGTTAAATTTTTTTAAATATTTTTCCATGTTTTCTTATTACATGGATAAACACATATATTTTTTTCTACGAAAAATAAAAAATCATGCAGTGTAGGGTTAAGAAATTAATTTTAAGGTTGAACTTTAGCTGGTACAAAACTGTGGACAATGGGCTTTAATCTTTCAACTTTTGAGTTTAATCGATGCTTTCTTCGGCTCAAGTCAGCAATTTAAAAGTACTTGTTGGCCATATACTTGTTTCATAGAATATGGTAAATCAGGAAGAGGTGACGCACTCAGGATAAATACCACTCACACAAAGTGTATTTCCTGTAATTATTAATAAAAAAACAATCAGGCTTGTACAATGTACAGTGTATGTGAAAAATAAGATTTCTTAAACCAGAGTAAAAAATTAGTCCTAGTTCGATGATTGCTTTTAGCTGTACGTCGTTATTTTGAGTTAAGCTCATAATTTCCCCACTGAAACTTTCTAATACCTTATGAGCCCTAAATATCGTAACCGTGTATTATTTTGAAGACAAAACTAATTGAAAGGTTTGTGTTCAGTATTAAGTGTTTATGTGAATGCGCTATTAAGCTTGACAAGGGCGAAAAACGTTTTATGAAATCACGAAAAACGTTTTATGATTTTTAATATCTTTGATAATTAATGTCACCAGAAGACGTGACCTAGCTAAGAACACTCTCGATCATCTCCCCTTTCAGGGGAAAAAAAAGTAAGATAAAAATCGGTCCATCCGCTTAGGTGCTAGAGTGTCACAGACAGAAACACTGGCACGTCAAATTTAATACCCCTTTCCTTGTTGCGTTAGGGGTTTGAAAGCGTTATCACCCGACTAAGAACCCAAATGCAATACATCATTCCGTAATTTAGCCAAATGATAGCAGAGCACATAACAAAGAAAATTGCAGTGTTCTTAGCCGCTACTGATATTTACTTGACTACATTTTTATAACAAGTTAGAAGTTCCATTTTTTTTTATCCCAAAAAATATATCTTCATTGAATGACTTTTACAAGAACCTGTAGACCATACATAAAGAGATTTTGAGCAAAAATTAAATTAATATTTTCGGCATTAGAAACGATATGTACGAGTAATACGGAAAGTCATTATTTTTCTATTTTTAACGTATATGGGTCATTCCAGCGAAAATGGTACAAACCATGTCTGAAACTCTTTATTTAAGATTATCAATTTAAATAATTTCCCCACCAACTAATCATTTTTTTATTGAGTTTCCATTTATTTGTGTATAATGAAGTGTAAATAACTAGTACATGACTCATTTATGAAAGGATTTTAAATATTTTGATCACTTTGTGTGACAGAGTGGACATGTAACAGAGTGGACAAATAAGCCTTAAAAATATCTTTATAATCACAAGGAAAAGTTAGAATCATAGAACAAGCATAGAGTGGAATAAACAGCCTGAAACTGTAAGTCTGTCTGCAATTTAAAGAAAAAACCTATTTTTTTCATCATGAAATCGACTGTAACAGAGTCGACATCCAACAGTTAAAATTAACTACCATAAGAAAAGAATTAGGCTCACCCTGGTTGTTGACTACATAATTCAATGTAGCAAACTAATCGCGGTAGTTATGCTACCTATATTTTTTAAAAAATATATCAGATTGAATGCAATTGTTTATTTTATTTTCAAAAGGCTTGTAACAGAGCGGACAATTCGAAACATAGAAAATTTTGGGACATGGATAAATAATAGTGTTTTTTGGGGAAATTTTTTTTTCATTTGGATGGTGTTATGCAAAAAGGAGTTAACCCACAAAAACCTGATTTTGAAATAGTGGGCTTTAAAGTCAACAAACTTTGGCTAAAAGCATGGAGCTCTATATCAATATACCAATGATATGTTACCATGAAATGCTGATAAGGGCTTAAATATTTTTGCTTAATGTAGAAAACAACATATTTTACCATCACAGTTGGATGACTCATTTTTTTATGTTTTGTGGGTTAACTCCTTTTTGTATAACACCATCCATTTTCAATGCAGAAATGCTGTCAGAAGCATCTTTTGTGCAGTGCAGTGCAGTGTAATTTATTTTGTTGTTACATTTCAGTGTAATTTTAAATCACATTTAAAATTCTAGCAATTTGAAGCTGGGACACGTCATTTTCTCCTTCTTCTGACAAAGATAACTTTTTTGTGTCCTTTCCAAATGGATTATACATAATCAATTGATACTTGATGGCACAAAATTAAATGGAGAACCAATAAAAAATACACTTAATGGGTGGTAGTTATTAATATTGATTTAAAAAATTTTTAAAGTCTCGGACATGATTTTTACCATTTTCACTGGAGTGACCCATATATCTGAAGCATTAAGGTAGCATTAAGAAATTGGACTGCATTTAACTTCATTCAAAAACACCAACTCATCTTTACTTATTGTACTCGAAGAACAAATGATGAAGAATCACCATATTTTGTTTACGGAGTTGCTTTAATGCTGTATAATGGTAGAAGTTTCCTGAAACATCAAAATGCGGATAAAGCTTTGAAATAGTTCAGAATAAATCTTCTTTGCATTTTATAGAGTATTATAGGGAGTCATTGTAGGTAAGTGGATTTAGAAAGAAGTAAAATTCAGCGGACAATCACTCATTTCGTCAATTAGGGTACTGTTTCCGAGCATATTGAGGTCTTTTCTTTCAGAGCTTTCTTATTCTCATTGAGAAAAGTTTATATTTGCCTTTATAATACATAAAAAAGAACACAGCAGTCTTTGTTGTCTAGAAGTATTTTTCAATCGAAATTTCATTCTGTTTGTAAAACAGAATGTAGTGAAGCAAGTCAATAATGTTTTCGTATTTATTTTTAAAGATACTTTCTCTTCAATAAATTGCATTTCTTACTTACAAAAAAAGAAAAAAAGGTTGTCTATTTACGGTAAAAAAATCGATTAACGTTCATAGTTGCTAAGTTTAGGCATTAAATAGTTAGTTACCGCCCTTAAGACAAAAAGTAGTACCGAAGGTTTGCCTTCAATTGACGAGTAGTTGTTGTCTTGGGTCAGCTAGGCTGGCAATTTGGGGTGCGCTGCTTCACTTTTCCCACTGTACCGACATTCGGTGTAAAGTTAGACTCCCGCGATACACACATGCCATAAGGAACCGTTTATAGGGTAGGCAACCATTCACCGAAAAACAACGCATTCATATAAGGAAAGGACAGGAGAGAGAAAGTACGTCTATGGTCGAGCATGGACTCGAACCTGGAACTTCCCCATGCGGGTCAGACTTCACTGGCCACTTAACAAGGTGGTCGGCAATTGACGAGTTAAATCGTACCACTGTTGTGGGCTTTCCCTGACGTGCTTCTACCTATGGGGAGCGAAATGTTTGCCTCCTCCCTAAAATATGGAATAAATGAAGCTGAGGCAAACAAAAACTATTTCATTGACTAACAAAGACTTGAAGTCTGAATTTTTATGCGGAGTGTAGCTCAGAGAGCATGATCTTGGTTTCAATACATAAAATATTATCCCTCCGCTTATTCAGGAAATGGAGATAAATTTTAAGTTAATGCTTTAAAGTGTTATTTCCAATTACCTCTAATAACTTTGCGTAGGAATCTTTAAAATCGTAGTTCTATGGACGATTTTCTCTCAACGACTGTTTTCTTACTACACGGTATTCTTAGTTCATCTGTATAAGAGTTCCCAGAACAGAAGTTTTTTCTTGCTACATGTAATAAAAATCTTCAAAATTTTTTTCTGAAAAATGTTGATTAAAACTATTTTAGCCCCCAGCAGAAAATAACAGCAACTGCTGATCGAAAAATCAATGCTAGATACAGGATGCGGCAGAGAAACTTGCTGATTTTAATTGGAAGCTAATTAGCAAGGAGTGGTCAGAAAGGAGTGGGGAGAGTCTCATTTTAAAGAAGAAGTCCTGAAGTTTTGTTATCGCACAATTTAAATGTCGCCATAGGTTGGACAAAGGAGCAACGAGCGTTCGCCGCCGAGACGTACTTTGCAAATAATCTTCGGTTGTCGCAACTCAACGTGACTTCCGAACTTGGTTCAAAGTTCATCCCGGGGGTCCCATTCCTGGCCGAGTTGACTGTTTTGAGGTTGAAAACATTCAGGGAAAGTAGAAGTGAGGAAAAAAAAAAGACCAAGACGTCAACGGATTTCCTGAATTCTAGAAAACATCGAGAAAGTGAGGGAGTAGTTTTTCCGCTCTCCCAGGTGTTCGGCGCGTAAACACGTTGCTGCTCTGGGGATTTCTGATTGCACACTGAGACGAATTCTTCACAATGAACTCCAGTTTCATCCCTACAAACTTGCTGTGGTTCAACAGTAGAGTAATAACGTCTTCTTGGGAGGTGACGTATCATAGCCGGCTTGCTTCCCCCGATTTGACACCCTGCGACTACTTTTTATGGGCGGTATCTCAAATCGATCGTTTACAACGACAAGCCCCAGGCCCGCAACACCTGAAGAACAATACCTGGCTTGCTATCACCAACAACCTAGTCGATATGCTCGAAAGAGTTAAACAAAACTTCAAATCTAGGGTGATCAGTGCATCATTAATGTGGGCCGCCATTTGCCCCATCTAATTTTTAAATCTAGTTTAAATAAAAATTCAGAATGGTTACAATATATTATAAAAAACTAACTGATACATGAAATACTTTTTCTTTTATTGACTTTTTAAATCAGCAAGTTTCTCAATCGTACCCTGTATTAAAACAAAACAAATTACGGTTATAGGTTTATTTGTTTACATCTTCTTAATTCCACAAAATAATTACTGCTTACTGACGGAAAAGTGTAAATAGAGTAAGGAAGGAGAGTATCCCGCAAGTATAGCATTAATGAAAACTAAAATCAATTCAAAAACAATTGTACAACAGTGTTTAAACTTAATTAAAAAAAAAACGTAGTACTTCTTGATAACAAAAAGGCAAAAAACAAATTAAAATGAGAATAAATGTGTTTATTAATAACAATTTATTCAGGGGAAGAACCACAGAAGACTTTAAAAAAACTTAAATATGTGAAATAACCAGATTTCTTGTTGATGGAAAGGTATGATAGTGACAGAAAAAGAATAATCAACGTAAATCTTCATAAAACGAATTTTTATTCGAACAAATTATCTTCAAAAAGCATTTAAATTTCATTTTACGAAAGGTCCTTTTTATTCTTGTTGGTGAAAAAGTTAAAAAGAAGAAGAAAATGAGTAAAGTCTGACGTTGAAGAGATGGCACTTGACTCCTCTTTTTTTTTTTCAGAATTCTCCATTTTCATGAAGGAGTTACACTCAGATGGAAATTGAAGAATGGGATTCGCAATTCTGGTATTGGTTGTAGAACTTAAAGATGTCATTTTACTCATCTTCAATAAGTCATCGAATTTAAGAAATTAGCCAAAGAGATAAAACATTTTAATTTTGCACGGTCAAAGCAGAGGTCTCATTGGGCAGCTCATAGTCAACATAAGTGGGTGGGTCTTTGTTTCACCTCTTCCTGCACCATCGATCAAGGACTGCAGCGAATCCGATAATTAATTTGAATTGAAAATTTGCAAAATTAGGGTTGCAATAAAGAATTTAACACTTGTCATTTTTACTTTTTCGCCTACTAAATGCAATTACTGCTGCAAATTACAATCTAACAATAAAGAATTCACATTGTAAAATGATATTTGGAGTTACTTTTTTCTTTAAAACTCAACTAATCCGAAAAAAATTAAGTATTAGTCCTTGAAATTTCGTACCTTCGTCTTCAGAATGATAATAAAAACAATAAACATCAACACTCTTTAACTAGCAAGCGATAAATTAAGAGCTAAATTTTTCCACTGAAGTCATTTACTGCAATCTATATTGAAATCTCTTCTCTTTCTTTTCTTTCTTTCTAATAATAAAGCTGAAGGTTTGTCTGTCTGTCTGTCACGCGCGTAGCGCCAAAACCGTTCCGTCGATTTTCATGAAATTTGGCACAAAATTAGTTCGTAGCATGTGGTTATACACTACGAAGCGATTTTTCGAAAATTCTATTTCGTTCTTTTTCTATTCGAATTCTTAGAGGAAATTCGATAAAATAGGGAAGAAATATTCCATACACATTTTCAAGTCTTATGTCATTCGAAAGCTTGAAATTTTCTGCACAAAATGACGTTTTTTCGAAGTTTCTACGATCATCAGGAGAGCTGTAACAATTGTTTTTAGAATCCCGAAATTCAAGGCTTACCTTCAGTAAAGCAAGCCAAACGATTCTAAAATGGCTTTGCTCGCGAATAAAATTTGTTTGAAAATAGAGATGAAATGAATTATTTTATCAACGGAAATCAACTTTTCATGTTGTTACCATGGTTACGTTTTTATTTCGTTCTTTTTCCTTTCATAATTTTAAAAATGTATTTGTTTTTGTCAACAATCCAAACTCCAAGCCTAATTAAAATTAGTCAAATGAAAAAAATAAAACCGTGATAAGATGGCACCCGTCAATCAAATGAGAAATCGAGTCCTTTCCTTAAAATAGGTAGAGAAGGACGAAACTGAGACGTACCATTATTTGTGAGTGAAGAGGCATTTTGGCGATCTGACAAGTTGTATAGAAGAGGGAATAATTCTTTAACCAAATGAGATCAAAAAAGCGACAACATGATAGTAAGCCATTCTAAATTTATCGTCTGCAAAACATATTTTACTTCATTATTAATTTATTTCAATAATCTATCGTTTGCTGGTTGATGTTTGTCGATGTTTATTGTTTTTATTATCATTATGAAGAATAATGCACGAAACTTCTATGACTAATACTTAAAATTTTTAGGATCAGTTGAGTTTAAAAGAAAAAAGTGCTCCAAATATATTTTTGCAATGTGATTATTTCTTGTTGGAATGTAAATTACAGCAGTAATTGCATTTGATAAATAATAAAAGACAATATTAAAAGTTCATTTTTTGGCGATTTTTTTACAATTTGGCATTCAATTCTATTTCAGTATATTTACTGGTATAGTATTGCGATATTGCAACGTTCTTTCTAAAGTGTGTCATTTCGGAAAATGTATTAAATTTGTTTTTGAAGTTAGGAAAGAAAACTTTCTTCTTCTTTTAAACGTTGGTAAGATTGCTGTTGGTTTCTGTGAGCAACAAAATTGTTCTTATTTTCTCTTTTGGCTTATTTTTGTGCACCTCCCCTTGGGGTTGCATTCGAAGTCCCCAGGCGGGTGTTTTACCCCTTTTATGGGGTAAATCAGTGTTAATTTCAATGCAGACAAAAGTGATATGAATTGGCGCTGCCACTTGGCGACATATCGATAAGTTAGCGACAAATTTGGCGATTTTGAGGGGGGGGGGTGTAATTTGGCGTTATTGGCGATATTTTGCAAAAAATCCATTGAATTATCTTAAAATCGGCAATATTTAGGAGATTGATCATTGTAAAACATTTTTTTGCATTGTTTCGTGGCAAACTAGGGATGTAACTGAATTGTTATCGTGCGCACTCCAAGCACTATTTTAGCACTTAAGGCATTTACTAAGAAATTTACACGTAAAAGGAAGTAGTGTGGGGTTCGTGCAAAATTTTTACATCATACTTTGAAAGAATTATAGTTGAATTATAACTAAAAGAGTATTTTATCTGCTATATCAATTTTTCACAAATGAACTTTTAATTTTATACCACGGGCAAAGCCGTGCTGGTACCGCTAGTAAATTAATAATGAAGTAAAATATATTTGGCAGACAATTGCTTTAGAATGGTTTACTATAATGTATCTTTTTTGACCTCGTTATGGTTAAAGAATTATTCCATTTTCTATACAACTTGTCAGATCGTCAAAATGTCCCTAAATTCATAAATATGGTATGCGTCAATTTCTTCCTTCTCTACCTATTTTAAACAATGGAATCGATTTCTCATTTGATTGACAGGTACCATCTTATCACGATTTTATTATAATAAATATTGTTTATAGAGTCAGACTTCTCACCAAATAACGGTACAGTTGGAAAAGTGAAGTAGCGCACTCCAAATTGCCAGCCTGGCTGGCACAAAAAAAAAAAAAAAATGTTTATAGAAATTAGAAATCTATTTGATGAAATATTCTAGAAAAAGATATTTTGAAAATTTTCTTACATTTTTATTCACTAATACTATTATTTCTGTTATCACTAAAAATTTGAGCCGACGTTTTATGCATTACTTTAGAAAAGCTTTCTTGTTAATTTCATAAAATGTTTTACAACGTCAAAAATAAAAAAACATTTTCTTGTGTACATCAAAATTATAAAATTCTCTGTATTTTTCCATGTTTTTATCGGATTAAGCTTGTTTACTTCTGTTAAAAATTGAGCCAATTGATGTATTTTCTTGCATAAGCCGAGTTATCGCTTTTAGTGAACTCTTCATAGTTTTATTTTTCTAATTTTTCTTCCTTTCCTTCTTTTTTTTTTTTTTGAAGAGCATCATTAACAGAAGAATGAGGGATACAACACATAGGTGAAAAAAATATATATTTGTTTGAAATTATTTTTCATTTGCAATCACAACTCCTCTCATTTTTTGCGGGACCCAAATCAATAAACAAATGCTCATCACACTTTTTTTTCCCCATGAGCATAAAAAAACCTCATCTAATGAAATATTTATTTTGAAAAAACACAAATTGTTTTCAACAACACTTTAAATTTACTCAGTGAAAATTCATTTTTTCATTTCAAAAATATCTTTCTTTAATATCCAATGCTGTTGCAGGGACAATAAACGCTCGAATCTAAATCTCAAACTCAATTATTAGTCAGCACATATTTGGAGCTACGCGAGAGCATTCCAACCGAAAGTACTTTGTTACCATGGTAACTTCATATTTCTGGAAACATTACATTTATTATCATTTTTAGCCTTGGCTATTTTTCCATTTCCGATTTCTTGGGAAATAAAACGAAATACAGGGCTTAGATTTACTGATTCCAGACATGAAATCAGAAATTCCACTTTTTGACTCATCCGTATATATATATATATATATATATATATATATATATATATATATATTAGAATTATTGCGGTAAATTTGTATGTAAATACTTAAAAAATGTATTGACAGACGTGCGGAACCATCCTTACGCAAAAAAAAAAAATATATTCAGAGGGGTAGATTTTGAGAAAACTAAATTTTGAACTTGTGTCTCTAATTTGTTTCTATCCTAACGTTTCAAGTAAAATTATTCTCTTAGAAACCTGTGAGTACATAGTTGAATATTTCAAAGAGCGTTGAAACAATAACTCTTATCCTTCATTCCGGTAATGACTTAGGAAAGGTGTGAACGTAAGTTTAATACATCTTTAAAAATAGGAAAAAAAAAAGGTGACAAATAACTTTATAATGTAGTGGATACTGAAAAATACAAAATTAAAAGTAAGGTTACAAAATGGAGAAAGGTGTGTCTGTAGGTCTGTCTCTCTCTAATAACTTATGGGGTCCAACTGATAATAGTAGTAAAATTTGAACAAACCATTTGGTACAAAGCAGTAAGTAACCGCCTCTAAGCCAGGGCTAAGGTAGAAACATGCATTTCCATTTCACACCTCCAGGGTCCCCCGTACCTACACAGCTTCGTGGTTTAACCGGGATAGGGCCCTGAAGGACGCTCTGTTCTTAATTTTGAACCAGAACCTAGGGTCGAGCAAACCCTAGGCCCAGCAAACCCAGAGGTATCGTTTCACTTGGAGGACTTTGTGACCACGACATTTTTAACGCCTCCCAGCCACCATTAATCAAGGCGGTGGATCTTTGATCGGCTGGGATCGAACCCGGGTCCCTCCGGACACGAGTCCGATTCCTTACCGATCGGGCCAGGTAGAAACATGCAATACACTACCATCTCGTTCATTCCATCCATGAACTGCAGTATCGTGCTTATTATGTGTTCACCAGCATTCAACAGGAATTCAAGGAACTGGAGGCAAAAATCCTCTTTTAGAGCAAAGAGAGCCAACAAAAACTGGATTCTAATTTCCCATTAGCTACCAGTTTTTGTTGGCTTTCTTCGCTCTATAAGAGGATTTTTACTTCCAGCTGGTTTAATTCCTAGTCCATGCTGATGAGTGCACAATAAGTACGAAACTGCAGTTCATGGATGGAATGAACGAGCTGGTGGTGCATTGCAAACCATTTGGTGTTCAAAAGCACTTGGTTTTAATATCGCGCTCCCGCATTTCTTTCTCTGGTGTTTTGAAAAATTGTTTTACAGTTTCTAACTGTTCAGAAAAAGTTTGCTTTACGCTAATGGGAAAGTTTAATGTTACGTAAATTCCATTGCAACATAAAACGTGGACAAATTGAATTGGAAGACGTTTTTGGCTTAGAACATGAATATAAACTAGTTAAAAGAATTTCAAACAATTGTTTTCAAAAATTGTAACGTGAAAGTTTTTGCAACGTATACGGGAAAAATTCAAAGCTTGTCAGAGGGGAAAAAAGAGCTGAAAATATGAGAAAACTATAATGATTCTGTCTACCCTTGTTAAGAATAGTAACTATTATTAGTAGTAAAAAACCTCAAATTTTCCCTTACATTTAAGGCTGACACGGGAAGTAAAAAAAAATAATTTTTTTAATTTTGCAAAATTGTGGAAATATAAATTTATCTGCTATCCAAGGGGATCACACAGTTTATACAGACCTCTGAAATGAAATTTGCGGATTAATTACATAAAAAGTACACTCAACAGTCCAATTTTTGAAGAAATACCAATTTTTTACCGAGAAGAATCAGCCACCACATTCTGTTCTGTTGTTGCAAGAACAGGACAGGGAAGGGGTTGGAGAAATATACCCTGGCTTGGTTCTTCCAAGGTAAATAAGGCATCACAACACATGTTTTCAAACTAGAGTGAGCGGGTCTTTTCTCTTTAATGCACCTGATTGACAAGTAGCTATTTTCTTCTTTCAAAATTACGTGTTTATTTCTAATAAGGCATTCAAAATTGTTCGATTTATTTTGTTATGTACATAAAATAAGGAGGAATAAAAAGAAAAATTATTTGCTACAATTAATTTTTCTAACGTGAATGGTAAGGCACTAGTAAATAAGTGATAAAGAAAACACTTTAAGGCAGGGATTCAAGTGAAACAGGCCATTGCAAATTACAATCGCTACTGGAAATGAATTACATTAGAACGTTTCTTGATAAAAACATCGTGACGTCAGCGTGACGTTTGCTTATGAAAAACGAGCTAGATAAAACGTCACAGCCTACTTAGCGAATAAGAGGAGATCACTGAGTGCTTGTGAGCTCTTATTGGCTCCACCCGTAGTGACGTCATGCCAAGTTAAGTTGATGATAATGTAATTCACTTCCAGTAGCGATTGCAATTCGAAGCGATCGCAGTGCTGTTTCACTTGAATCCCTACCTTAGAGTTGAAATTATGGTACCTCGATAAGTTGACACTCGCTTAGCTCGGCTTTATTTTCGTGTTCACTTGGGGTGTCGAGTTATCAAGATTACACTCACAGCTCAAAGCCAAATTTAAAAATCCGGGAATAAAACGCCAATACGTTTCAAATTCGCAATTTAGTAAAAATAATTAAAATCACTTTTTAGTTCGCCGTAGAATTCAAAGTTGCCAGATAAGCATGAAAGTTATACCTACTAATTGGTCTTCGCAAAACTATTACGAGATTCAAAGAAGTTGTGCATCTTATTTTCGAAATGGCACAACGGACAAGGCATTAAAAATCTTGGACATTGACGAAAAACAATTCTTTCAGGATTTGTTTTTATCATCTTGTATTTTTTATGAAATACCTTATTTTTATGTAAAAGAAATGATATAACTGATAGTTTATATATGGTGGATGCATTTCAACAAATTTAAACTAAATTTTAACCCCTAAAAATTTTATGTAGGCACGTAGGGGAAGGGTGGGCATAGTGGCCACCGCGGGCAAAGTGGCCACTTGAAGTTCCCCCCCCCCTATATATTGCTGCAGCCTAGTAGCAATATACTCAACTACTCGCCAGGCAGCCGTTGTTGTTGTGTTATAGTTTAGTGCCGCTCAGACGCAAACTCACGGAGATGTCGCAAAATTTTCACCTTTTCGACCCTCTGATGTTAGGTAAGTGCATCACATGTTTCGCTTTAGTTTATTGTAGGACTAGGTGAAGTAAATTTTACATCAACGGTGCAAAACACCATATTTCTAGCTTTGAATTCATATGTCTCAACAGTAGATACTACAACGGGTTGTACGTGAAATATTGTTCTTTCGAAAATGGCGCGCTAGAGGGCAAAGTGGCCACAGCCGTCAGCGACGTCGATTGTTTTTCTGCGGTGATTGTTACTCGAAATCTAAGTACAACGAAGGTTGGAATAGATGTTCTGAGTGCCTCAAATGGGCTCACGAAGCCTGCACAGGAGCCGAAGTGGAGGACGATGAGTTTATTTGTGATTTATGCAAATACCGGTGATTTCATAACTTCACATACTTTTAGTAATGCCTATTTTTGTTTAAAACCCTAATATACAATTGTTCTGAGTTCTGAAATTAAATGCGTTTCATTTTTTCCATACTATCTGAATCTATGTAGGCAGTGGCCACTTTGCCCTACCTAGTAGTGCAAAGTGGCCACTTTGGCAGCTTTTGGTAAAGTAAAAATTTTGTACAAATAAAGTTTAAAAATCTAGTTGTTTATATTTTTTAATCAGGCTTAAGTAACTATACTAAATGTTGAAGGGATTTATAAAATGTTTCAATAAAGTTTAGGGGCGGAAAAAAAAGATGTTCCTTATGGTGGCCACTATGCCCACCCTTCCCCTAATATTCCCCTTTATGCTCCAAACAAATGGTTTTTTTAAAACTCTTTATAAAGTATTTATGTACACACAATTATTACTTGATTACATAAAATTAAATTCAGAAAGGAAAAAAGATTAATTGGTTTTGTGATTACTGAAGTTTATTTAAATTTTTTTAAGTCTTGGAAGTGTACCATTTTTGCGCAAATGACCCAATACTTTGATTTGATACTAAAGCTGTATTTTTAACCACGATTTTCACACGTCTACAAAGTGTTATTCATCACTAAAAAGATATTTTCTTATGAAGTAGTTTTCTAGTTTAAATTCAGAGCAACGACTTTACTCTGCAGACAGAAAAGGTTGCTTTTTTAAAATTATTTTTTAAGTTTTACATAACCTTACTCAAAAAAGTTTCACTTTAACAGTTTTCGTTTTTTGTTAAACTTAACTATTCGGTAACTATTATTATCAATGAACTGTATTTTATTGACTACATTTTTTTTGACTATAGTGACAGAATAAGTGTTGAGGAAATGAAATAATTCGTAGAAAACCAAGAGTTTTCTTGTCAAAAGTGTTATATGTTCCCTTCCCAAGAATTGTTTATTTCTGCTTGAAACAAACAATTCAATCGAAATGACATTTTGATCCATCAGTTTCCTTCTGGAAGATTAGTTTATTAAAAGATCATA
>JAXGGA010021038.1:0-17251 GCA_038373865.1 Uloborus plumipes | reverse complement strand
AGTGGCGTAACTACTCGTTGGTTTCAGGGGGGGGTTATATTCTAAGTCGTCACGAGGTTTAAAAAACGGGCGGCGGGGGGGGGGGGGGCAACCCCTTTTTACCCACACTTTGCATGTATGTATGTGTGTGCATATATATATATATATATATATATATATATATATATATAGATAGATAATACGCACTTGAAAATGCGTACTTCCGAAGTTCGAAAAACCATACAACTTTTTAAAGAGTAAAGATATATTACTGTTGAAAAATGGAAGGGGGGTCCAGGGGTTCGCCCCCGGAAATTTTCATAAATTGTACCTCTAAAAACTCCATTCTAGACTATCTTGGTGATGTTCGATCTCTTCCTCAGTCAGTAAAACACGATTGCCGGCCATTTTTAATAATGTGAAAGAAAATGATAGGATACAGAGATTCTTCCCAGCGATTTTTTCGAAATTTCAGTTCCAAAAACGAAATTTCAGACGAATTTCGATCATAATGGGAGGTTTAGAGGCTTACCTCCGGAAATTTTTTACTTTTATTTCCTAAAAAAGACAATTCTTAATGGTTCTGGGAAGGGGAGGGGGATGGCAATGAAGTCTCTAACACAATGATATTCGCTGGAGAATCGTACTTTTTCATTCTAGGAGTTTTATATTTTTTCATCTAATTTTTGCGTTTTTGGACCAACGTTTCGGGGGAGGGGTTGTCCCCAAAACACCCCCCATAGGTACGCCACTGGTCAGAAGCGCTCACATTAGATGACATTCCAAAGTATTTTTGGACAGATTCTAGCACAGCATTATTTTGGATTCAAAGAAATGATTCATGGGGAACTTTCGTGGGTAATCGTGTTAAGGAAATTTGCTCATTCACAAATACAAATCAGTGGTCACATATTTCAAGTCATTTAAATTTCGCAGATTTGCCTTCACGCGGTTGTTCTCCTCTTCAGTTCTCCAAATCAGATTGGTGGCACGGGCCCATTTGGCTCAAAAGCTCTGAAGATAATTGGCCGAAATCTGAGGTTAAAGCAAACGAAACTTTAGTTTTTTCAGAACGCAAAAAATGCATAAGTTTAAATTTAAATCTCAGTGCCGCACTAGAAATTGATAAAATAAAGTGGTACGAGAAATTTTCTAAATTTTCAAAAATGGTGAGGGTTTTAGGTTGGGTAAAGAGATTTATAAACAATTGTCGAAAGAAAACGGTAATTAGAGAACCTTTTTTACTAGATTCTGAAATAAAGGCAGCTAAAATCGCACTTCTTTCACTTGTTCAGGCAGAGAGTTTTCCAGAAACTGGAGACTCTATCAATGGTCTTTTGACAGTTAGAGATGACAATGGCTTGAGAAGAGTAAAAACTAAGATCATCGAAAGAGACGATTATTATGCCTTCAGATATCCTATTTTATTGCCGTCAAAACATTATATAGTAAAGTGTTTAGTTAGAGACTTTCATTTAAAATATTCACATGCTGGAATACAAGCGTTGACAGTTATAATTAGAGAAGAATTCTGGATCATCGGTGCTAGACGCACAATCCGGTCTATTGTAAGAAACTGTGTTCGCTGTAAGAGATTTTCTGCAAAAGCTCCAACTACTGAATCCATCCAGTTACCCTTGGACAGAGTTCGAGATGCTTTCGCCTTCGAAATCACCGGAATCGACCTGTGTGGACCCTTAATTCTTAGGAATAATACTAAAGCCTGGGTAGTATTATTTACGTGCGCAGTGTATCGATGCGTTCATCTAGAGCTGGTGACTTCCGTCAGCACAGAGTTTTTCATACAAGCCTTTAGACGTTTTATTGCCCGAAGAAGTCGTCCGTCTGCTGTGTACACCGACAATGGTACTAATTTTGTCGGAGCATCAAGATTGTTGCGAAAAGTGGATTGGGAAAAAGTGATGTCGCTAGAGACATTAAGCTCTATCACCTGGAATTTTATTCCGCCCACCGCTGCGTGGTGGGGCGGATGGTGGGAGCGCCTAGTTCGTACTACGAAAGAACTACTAGTAAGAGTCCTGGGACAATCTTCGGTGACATACGAAGAGTTAATTACTCTTCTCTGTGACGTTGAATCCGTAATAAACTGTCGCCCACTAACTTATGTATCCAACGACACCGAGGATTTAACACCTTTAACACCATCAATGTTTCTACAGGACATTAAATGTTCCGGCGTAGCAGATTTGGATCTGATGGATCGAGGTAAACTTCTGCGTCGCCAAAGATTCGTCCAAGAGTTGCGGGAGCACCTTCGCAGCCGTTTCCGTAAGGAATATCTTGGACAATTAGTGCAAAGACATGCAAAGAAGCATTGTGAATTAAAAGTAGGTGATATTGTGTTGGTCGGCAGTGAAAATCTAAAAAGAGTTAGCTGGCCAATAGCTCGTATACAAGAACTCTGTCCTAGCAGAGACGAACGTGTAAGAGTCGTGAAAGTGAAAACTCGAAATGGTACATTGACTCGCCCCGTGCGAAAACTGTACCCGTTGGAAGTGTGCTCCTGCTTCAAGAATACTATTATTTAGTTTTTGATTTTCGTAAAAATAAAAAAGGTGGGAGTGTAGAGAAACTGCTCGAGTTGAGTAACTTTTGAACTATTATTTAATTATTCATTTTATAATTTGCATATTTTGAATTGATGCTTTGGCAGGTGGCGCTGCAACGAAGTACCTGTTTGTTGCCTTAAAAGCACGCGCCACTTGCCAAACTGGGAGAGCCATTTGTTTTTCATGTAAGAAGCATGAAGCTAGATCTTCAAATGTTCTTCAGTAAAATAAAAATGCTATGAGTTCAAACTGTCTCATATATGCCTGAACAAGTTGATCTTCTATCATACAGCTAAGTAACATAATTATTTTGATCCTGGATAATGTATGTTAAACATTTAAAGTTATTTAGTGTTGGGGTAGTTTTTCTTCTGATTTTGCGCGGTCAAATTAGTTAGAATTAAATTTTGTCTTTAGGATATGCATTCCCCAACAAATGGACCTGTTTCAGCGTCGTCTGCTCGATCACGTGATGTAGGTGTCACGTGATCGCGGTTTGCTGGAAAACAGTGAGAATTCGTGTTGTTGGTTAGCGGCATATTTTTTGTTTACCGTAATTGTTGTGAAATAATCATTCTGCTGGTGGTTAGTTGTTGTAACGAATGTACTTTAAATATAAGAAAATTAAACTAGATTGTTTTCCAAGGATTTCTGTCGAAAAAAAAGTTGTTTTGAACAACTTCTCAACACAGAATGACAAGCCTTCGCTACGAACGAATGCAAACTTATGAGTTCTCATTCCTATCTAAATACTTGATGAAACCTCCTGTACCACTCGCAGGCTTCCTAGATCATTAGGGCACAACGCCCCTCCTTCCCCATACCCTTTATAGTTTATTTTCATGTAATGTAATTCAGTTACATTCTACATATTGAAATCAAGCGCACTCACTCAAGAGAGGAACTCGACTAATGACTAAGACTTATAGCACTCATATATCACCTTTATCAGCAAATCCTTCAAAAAGAACTAGTAACTTTTATTTAAAAGTTAATGTTCAAATTAAAGAATTGCTAATGTGCAAAATTACAATATTAAATTCATATCATTAAACATGTCTTCAAATAACTGTTGCAAGGGAATTTATATATGATGATAGCATCATTCTTCACACTCACTAAAATGAATAAAATACAAGTACAGTCATCTCCGCTTAATCGGGTAAGGGATAAACAAATACCCCGCATATATGAATAAAACATCCCAGAACCGAATATTACCCCAGCCATAGACAATGTTAAAGATCCCCGCTTTATCGAATATTTCTTGGAAACCGACATTATTCGTTTTAAGTGGGGCCGACTATTTTAGAAACAGTATCATTTTGGAATTTACAATGAAGTATGGACTTTTACTTCGTTTGAATAATTGATTTTTCATAAGTTAGGAAAAATTTTATTAAAAAATTACCTAAATTTTTAGATTATGAAAAAGAATAAAAAATTATCAAGCAGAATCCCGAAATAGCACGACTCGACAAACTTTAGATCTGCTTATATCGCGGGTGACGACATATTCCCTGATATTTTTTAATAGTAACTTTTTAAATCCCGTTTTCATTACACTTGTGAAGTATATATATTTCTCTCAGCTCGACTTTTTTTTTATATGCAGGCTTGTCATTTAGGGGGAGCTGAAGGAGGGCAAATTGCGTCCCCCATGGTTTTGAGAAGGTAAATAACTTCTAGTCTATCGAGTTAATTAAAGAGAAAAAGCCTTGTTTTACACGTGTTGGAAAAAAACAAGTGTGAGGGAGTAAGAAGTGTCCCACGCATTCTCTTTGCGAATTGCCCCAGAATAAATTTTCTCTAGCCCCTTCCAAGCCCTGATACTGTACCAAAAAGCACAATGTAGTGGCGAAACTCTTCTAGGTACAAGCTCTAATAGAGCTCTTTTCAGAAAAGAAGGAATTAGTTGACCCAAAAAACCACGAAATTCTCAGAAATGTTTCAATGTGAAAGAGAAATTGGTAGCGAAAATTGGACTAAAAATAGTAAGTGGTTATCGACTGATAGAGGTTTTCTATACATTTTCTGTGCAAGTTAAAGAGGTTTTTCCCCCTTTGAAATTAACATTAGACCAACCATTGGAAAAATAATTGTTGGACTTACCAAGGTAGTCCAAGTTATCCGTGTGTCGACTAACCGAAGCTCCACTGTATCTATCTTGAAGTTTGTAATTGTGTGAGTGAGAGGAAAACGAAACGACGGTATAAAAACTATGCAATCGGGGGTGGGAGACAAGGACAGGTTGGTGTTAAAATTGGTCTCTGTGCTGGAAGTAGAGATGCAAAGGGTGGAAAAAACCCAGTTTATTCCCGCGAAAAAACCGGGTTTTTTTTTGGGAAGGGGAATTTTGAAAAATTCCCGAGAGTTTTGGGAATTTTTCAAAGTGTTAAGAAAATTTCTGGTTTAGAAAATTTGTATTTTATTACCCTAATTATATACATTCAAAAAGATATTTTCCTACAGTTATGTTTTTGCAGTACATGGAATTGCTTATCCGAAAAAATATTTTCAAAATAATAAGTGAAAAAAGGCCACCCAATCTTGAGTTTGTTTTTATCACAGGGTATAATTTTCAAATTGAGATGGTTTTGTTGAATTTGCTTTCTAAAAGTGCAACTAATTGCTTATCTCTTGCAATCATTGCTTCTCCACGTGGTAAATTGATGGTTTTTTTTTAAGAAAAAATGTTTTAGTATTTTCATGTAACTAACATAAACTCTTTTTTACATATAAAAGTTTTTTTTAATGTATGTCACACATACAAACCTCCTTTAAAAACATCCCGTTTATACATTTTTGTTTGAATGAACAGGGTTGTCTGAGTGGTTTTTTATCAAATTAAAAAATGTTTATTCTCTCTCTCAATGTTCCAAAGGCAGTGGACACTTTTATACTGTTTTTGAAAGTTGGATTTTTTAACTCAAATAATGACGAAGTTCTTTATTTTTTTACTCATACATAAGGTATAACAACTATGTAAAAAAAAATACTATGTTTTGTTTTACACTCAAAAATTCCCAATGTTTCCCCAAAAATTCCGGGTTTTATTCCCCAAAATTCCCAGTTTTTTTTTTCCGGTTCTCAAAAAACTACGGGTTTTTTTTGTATCTCTAGCTGGAAGCGGCGAACCAGAATGTACCCTTTAGAGGGGAGAAAAAAAAACCCTCTGCCGTTTCCAAGCCTCTCCCAAAGGCCTGTTTTCCGACTCGGCTGACATCAGATCATAAGATGTGAGAATACGGAAAAAAAAAACATATAGGGCAAATGGCAAAAAAAACAGCATAGAAAATACATGAAAATATTTAAAATAGTTTGATAGCGTTTTAAACATTGCTTTCCTACATTTTCTAAAAAAAACTGCGACAATCATGAAAACACTTTTGTACTTGGATACCTGAATTTTTAACTTTTATGTGAATAGATTTTTATAATTTTTACTTTTACTATAGTGGGATATCAATCTCCAATGTTTTATTTAATTCCACAATATTTTGTTCCAATTTAGCAAAAATTTACAGTTTCATAGATCTTAAGGTTTAAGTTATGAATTAACTGATTAACATGGCATGAAAAACTATTGCAATATATGCAAAAAAGTTTCAAACAGTCAAATAAACATTTTCAACTTCCTCGAAATTCCCAAAATAATTCTAAAAGTGTTTTTAGATCTTTCGACTCAAGTTTCCTTAATTTCCTATTAGTACCTGATATATAATTTTCAATTCTTCGTGTAATCTATAATCGCCCCTCCCCTGCAGTCCCTAGAGCAATCCCCGATTTTTACACCAGCAATCCTATATTTAAAAAGATAACATTTTAAAGTTTTCAGTGCTACTTTTTTTTTTTTCAAAGAATAAAGTTGGAATGACTTAAATATCATTGACAAAAAGTATTTTTTATAATATCTTACCTCTAATAAAAGCATTCAGAAAACTTTTGACGTAGAATTTTTTTCAGGCAAAAACAAAAATGCAATGCATTAAGCAAGGAAATGAAAGCAATTCTAAACTGCAGAGTGTTGGCCAGGTAAAACTGAAAAGCTACAACAGAGGAACTGGCAGGGCCTGATCAAGATATCACGGGGCCCCTTGGCCAAATACTTTTTTTTTTGGGGCCCCCTGCACTGAGGCTTCACAATTATAGGCATTGGAGAAAAACAAATTTAGGCATTGAGAAACAACAATTTTTAGTCATTTAGGGGCCCTTAAGTTGTGGGGGGCCCTAGGCCGCGGGCCTAGTTGGCCTATTCGGTAAATCAGGCCCTGGGAAACTGGTTTACAAAATATGACACCAAAATCTCCCTGTCCATAAGCCATCCAGTGATGAAGAAGCAGTAGTAATTCTTCGATTCTTATTTTTTCTTTCGATAAATTGCTTGAAAATCATGGTTATGATCCATACAATTGATACTCCAAAAAATTCAAACAACAAATTTTTTTTCTGTCTTAGGCTTGAAACTTCATGAAGTTTTTCAGAAAAAAGAAGTATCATAAACCAATGTCAATTTTGATGTCAAAAAATCAAACCGGAAAATACGTGTTTATGATGCGGGAAAAATAGTAAGTATTCAAAAGTACACATTCGAATCTGTTTAAAAAAGGCATTTTGAATGCCACATGTATTCGATAAACAGAGCAAGAAGTGTGGTACTTACAGTATGTCATATGTGCTACGATACGCTTTAGTTTTTAAAAAATATTTACCGAATGAAAAAATGCCGAGAGAAGTGCATTTTTCTTTTTTAAAAAAAAAAAACCATCTTTTGGTTAATGGCTTGTATTAAAACACAATATTCATCAAGTATTGAGATAGGAATGGGAAACTCAAAAAGTTTTGCATTCGTTTCGTAGCGAAGGCTTGTCATTCTGTGTTGACAAGCTGTTTCAAAAACAACTTTTTTTTTCGACGGAAAATCCTAGGAAAAACAATCTAGTTTGATTTTTTCTTATCTTTTAAAGTTACATTCGTTACAACAACTAAACCACCAGCAAAAATGATTATTTTCACAACAATTACGGTAAACAAAAAAATATGCTGCTAACTAAACAACACGAATTCTCACTGTTTTCGAGCAAACCGCGATCACGTGACACCTACACCATGTGACCTGTGACGACACGTGAAACAGGTCCATACGATGCCAAATATGGTTTCCGCACGCTGTTTCACTAACCGCCAAGCAGCTATAATCAACAGGGACGATGTAGCAAGTGTGAAAAGTTAACTCCAGATCTGATCATCCGAAAATCAAAGTTATACGTATAACGTTCTAGCGGATAAATCGACGAAGATTTGAAGGGGCAAATGTATTGTAATTGTTTTAAGGTGCCATGGAATGCGTTGCGAGTGTTGTACAGAGAACAGGTGTTTCTCCCCCCCAAACATGTTTGTTACTTTCAATGCCCCCCCCCCCCGATTAAAAAAAAGTATCGAGGAAAATGTTTTCTTTTTTTCATACAACGTTTTTAGAAAAATAACTGAATAGTATTTTTGCGGATATGATTTTTATTATGGAACATGCAAACCCCCCCCCCCCCTCCTGAAAATAAATAAAAGGATATCGACGAAGATTTAAACGGTGTAATATATATTTTTAATTGTTTTAAGGTACCATTGAATACATTGCGGTTGTTTCAAACCGGGGACAAGTGTTTTCTCCCCCCCCCCCCCTCAAAACATGCTTGTTTACTTTCAATGCCCCCCCCCCGGCTAAAAAAAAGTATTGAGGAAAATGTTTTCTTTTTTCGTATAAACGTTTTTAGAAAAATAACTGAATAGTATTTTTTGCGGATATGATTTTTATTATGGAAACATGCAAACCCCCCCCCCTCCTGAAATAAAATAAAGGATATCGACGAAGATTTTAACGGTGTAATATAAATTTTTAATAGTTTTTAAGGTACCATTGATTGTATTGCGGGTGTTCAAACAGGGGGCAAGTGTTTTCTCCCCCCTCAAACATGTTTGTTTACTTTTCAATGCCACCCCCCCCGGTTAAAAATAAAGGATATCGACGAAGATTTAAACGGTGTAATATACACTGAAGTGACAAAAAGTCCATGGGATAGCAATATGCAAATTTTTTCAGATGGCAGTAGCATCGCATAGAACAGGTATAAATGCGCAGTGCTTTTTACAGAGCTTTCATTTTCTGTTCAAGTTATTCATGTGAAGAGGTTTTTAACGTGATGATGACCGCACGACGTGAATTAACAGACTTTGAACGCGGAATGTTTAGTTTGGAGCTAGACGCATGGGTCATGCCATTTCGGAAATCGTTAGAGAATTCAAACATTCCCAGATCCACTGTGTCCAAGAGTGTGGCCGAGAGTATGAAAATTTTCAGGCATAAACATCCCCACCATGGACAGCGCAGTGGTCGGACCGCCTGCACTTAAAGATCGAGACCGGCGACGTCTGCAAAGAGTCGTAAAATTCTAACAGACAAGCAAACACTGCGTCCAAATCACCGTAGAAATCAATGTGGGGGACGTAACAATGGACGTGTCTGCTAGAACTGTGCGGAGAAATTTTGGATTTCTTGGGCTATTCCAGCAGAAGACCGACTCGAGTGCCTTTACTGACAGAACGACATCGCTTGCAGCGACTCTCGTGGGCACGTGGAGCATATCGGTTTGGTCCCTAGATGAATGGAAAAACCGTGGGCCTGGTCCGATGAGTCACGATTTTCAGCTGATAAGAGCCGATGGTAGGGTTTCGAGTGTGGGCGCAGACCCCCACGAAGCCATGGACCCAAACTGTCAGCAAGGCCACTGTTCAAGCTGGTGGTGGCTCCGTAATGGTGTGGGCTGTTTTTTTTTCATGGCATGGACTTGGTCCCTCTAGTGCGACTGGACCGAAACATTGACTGGAAATGCTTATGTTGCAGCTACTTGGAGATCACTTGCAGCCATTCATGGACTTCATGTACCCAAAACAACGATGGGATTTTTTATGGATGACAATGCGCCATGTCCACTGGGCCCACAACTGTTCGCAATTGGTTTGAAGAAAATTTCTGGACAATTTCCAACGAATGATTTGGCCACCTAGATCGCCCCGACATGAATCCCATTGAGCATTTATGGGGACACCATCGAGAGGTCTGTTTCGTGCCCAAAATCCTGCCCCATCAAACGCTTTTCACAATTATGGACGTCTATCGAGACAGCATGGCTCAATATTCCTGCAGAAGACTTCCAACGACTTGTTGAGTCCATGCCACGTCGAGTTGTTGCACTTCGCCGGGCAAAAGGAGGGCCGACACGATATTAAGAGGTATCCCATGACTTTTGTCACTTCAGTGTATATCTGAATTGTTTTAAGGTACCATTGAATATATTGCGGTTGTTCAACAGGGCACAAGTGTTTCTCCCCCCCCAAACATGTCTGTTACTTTCAATGCCCCCCCCCCGGTTAAAAAAGTGTTGAGGAAATGTTTCTTTTTCGTATAACGTTTTAGAAAATAACTGAATAGTATTTTGCGGATATGATTTTTTGTGGAACATGCAACCCCCCCCCCTCCTGAAATAAATAAAGGATATCGAAGAAGATTTAACGGTGTAATATACATTTCAATTGTTTTAAGGTGACCATTGAATTTTTACAGTAACGTGTGTGATATTTGTACATACTTTTTTATTTTTAAGATCCTTTTTCACTAACAGCTTAGGCGAGTAAAAGTAAACTTCTAGTTGCAACGTGTGTGACATTTTTTACTCATATGTATTTTATATCACTTATCCACCACAAAAATAGACAGGAGGTCCACATTTTTTGACAGCGATTGCATAAGGTCCAGTTTTCTCAGTTGGGTGGACATAAGGTCCAGATTTTGAATGGTGGTAATTACCCCCATAATACATGTTTTTTAATATAAATAGTATATCGTGGACCATGCATTTACCCTTCTAAATAAAGATTGAATAGTGTAATATGTTGTTTCATTGTTTAAAGGTACCATTGAATGCTTTGTGTTATCGCACGGCTTAGGAACCTATGCCTTGTGCAGGAAATTTCTCAGCGGCAGGAAATTTATCCATAAATCATCTAAATTATTATATTTTTAAGTGTGTACTGTTTTTGGACTTTATTCTTAGTTCTTCAATATCTTTCTTGCTTTTTTTTTTGTGCGAGGAGTGGTTTGCTCTGAGTGCAGTTTGTAGCGAATTTTAACACAGAAAACATATTTGCATAAAATTGCTCTATACAAGATGTTTCGCTACAAATTGTAAACTTTAGGAGTGTTAGAGGAGACGACAAAAGCAAGTATCGCATGGCAACACAGGGTCGCAATCGCGATGCTGACGCGCTACATATACACAAAGCTAAAAACTGATGGATGCAAAACATGTCCCAAATTTATTACACAACGAAGACTTATTCAGTTTCTCAGAAAGGTGTGAAGCAGTTTTTTAAAGTTACGGCCTATAGCTTTTCCAAGGGCGTAGCTAGGGGGGTGCAGGGGGGTGCAGATGCACCCCCCCCTAGATCAGAGCCAATGGGAGGTCACTATGACCTCCCATTTTAGTTATTTTTTTGACAAACGATTTTGTACCCTTTCATGCTTTTCATTGTAACATGCTGGTGCAGAACTATAAAAAAATTATAAACTACTGTTTTGCTCTTTTAGAAATATTTTATACCATCCATTGGTTTAAGGTGTGCATGACTGAATAAAGTATAGTTTCTTTGAGTTCATAATTTCTTCCTTTTTTTGTGCAATAGAATTTCAAGCACTTTTTTCTCTTCCTTTCTTGCTTTTTTCTTTCTGTTTTTATTGAAAAATTTGACTTTTATGCTAATTTTTGGGAACTTTATATAAACTGCGTTATTATATCAAGGATTGATTACTTTTCAGAAAATGATAGTAAGCTTGCCTGTTTTTGAGGAGAAAATTTTTAATTTTCCGAATGAAATTCAGAACTTTACTGAATGATTAAAAAATAAATAAATAAAATACAAGAATGCATACTTATCCATATCTACCAAAAGAGACGTGAGGCATCACGAAAATAAATAAATTAATTAAAGAAAAAAGAAAGAAAAAAATTAAATGAAATAAAGAAGTACAGCCTTGCAATACTGTCTCACTGTTTTCAAATTTCATCAGCCAATTTGCATCGGATAAAAACTTTTTGGGAGGTCACAGTGACCTCCTATTGGGGTGCCACTACTTGCACCCCCCTAACGTGAGTCCTGGCTACGCCCTTGAGCTTTTCCCAACATAAACGCATTCTCTTTGTACATTCTCTTTGACAGTCGAAAATACTATAAGTTTCAATCCTTGCCTAAAAGTAGTTCAATAGTTTTTTTTTTTTTTTTAAGTTCAGTAGAGTCTCGAAAATCCGAGGTAATTGGGGTTCATGCCACCTCGGATTACTGAAAACTCGGATTATCCGAAAAAAATTCTTAACAGTAGAAACGTAACACTTTTAGATCGTCATTAGTAAGATAAACTTAATTTCAAGTCGTTTTACATATCGAGTTATTATTTCCAAAGCATATCTTAATATATCTCTAGTAGTTAAAGAATATTTCGTGACAGTTGCTGAATGTCTTTGAGGTCTAACCTCTCAATACTTTTTTTACTACTTTGTGAGTACAAAAGAGAATTTTCCAATAGCAAAAGATTCTTATTTTCAGATTTTAATGCAAATTATCTTTTAAGCTATTGAAGATAGACCTTAAAATGCCAATGAAAGAGCCTCGGATTAAGCGGAACCTCGAACTTATGAGACTCGGATTTTCGAGATTCTACTGTAAACATAAAGAAAGAATGGGGGGAAAATGACTTAAATTTTGACATCTTGACTTCAAATGAAGAAGAATTGCTATAATATATCTGTACCTCAAAGAACCAGACTAACGTAAGTCCATTTTCGTCATTTTTCGGTAGAGGGGGAAAAACGATTGTCGAATACATCGTTTTTCCCCTCTACTGAAAAATGACGAAAATGGACTTACGTTAGTCTGGTTCTGAGGTACAGATATATAGATGACCCTCTAATGTAGAAAAGTTTCACGAACCATTCAAAAACAAATTTCAAATAGCAAAATAAATAAATAAATAAATAAATAAAAAAGGTTCTTATTTACATAATTCGATGCAAAACTTTAAACATAAGAGAACTTATTTTTCTTTTCTCTCTCAGAGGAGGTTAAGGTTTTTACTTATGTATTTTTAAAACAGTTACTCAATCAGATAATGGTATGCATATCAATTACTTTTATTGCAACGTTCTTCAAGGTTTCTCTAGTTGGATATTGCCTTTTGCCGCTTACTGTCATTTCTAAGATAGCAAATATCCTTTCAACTTCTGCAGATGTTACCAGCAATATTTCAGGTATTCAACTTAGTCTCATACCGGCTTTTTCTGTTTTTGCATAATTGAAAACTGTTTTTAAATCTGAAATCAAACTCTTAATGTCACATATGCCTTTGCATATAATCTGGGTTCTAGTAATGAGAGAGTGAATTCAGAAAAGGATATTTTACATGGTTTTGTCTTTTTCTCGGAGATTATTTACTAACTAGCCAAAATACCCGGCGTTGCCTGGGTCAGTAATAATATTGAGAAACAATTTATACTCACCTTTGGGTTTTTTTCCTGAACTGAAAGAAACTCAAAACACACCGCTTTGACGATTTTTAAAATGTCGCAAAATTTGCCGGTAACTGTTTTGCTATACCTAGGATAATTTTGCTCCCCTCCCTACTTTATGAAAATACATTAACTATTATTATATCACTAATATGGGCGATTCTCTGTAAACTCGTCATTTTTCACACGAAATCTGTCCGGGCACGGTTTTCTGAAATGTTCGTATAATTATACACTGCGATGCAAAAGTTTAGACAAAATGCAAATATGCGAATAAAAAGAAAACTATTCAACGAAATACTTTCAAATTTCTACTGCTGGTACACAATATGGTCCCAAATACGTGTCTGGAGTTCTTATAACTATAACTGGAATCAAATTTTGGATATTACAAAAGATATTTTTTTTTACATTGTTGCAAAAGTTTAGACAATAGTCAGATTTTATGCAAATATCCCTTGAAATGTGATTGGTGGAGGAAATGCGGGACTGTATTATTCATTTATAAAGTGCAGAAATTGCTGAATAAATAATCAAAATCTCAAAAGCTCTTTAGTTCTCGTGTAAAGAAGATGAAAAAGTTTGGAAGCCGAAATTTGAAAATGAACCTACTTTATTAATTTTTTGTCTTTTAAATTGGCTCTAGTATGGTAGTACATTGTTTTTTACTTTGTGGAGAGCAAATTCAGACATGCGTATCGATCAAAAAGTCCAAGAAAAAATATATTTCTTAAGGATGAAGGAATTGAAAAAACGGCTCAGACTGACGATTCGCCCCTTAATCCTACAAAACTTCAACTTGGGTCAAAAACAGCACGTGGCAGCATAAGTAGATGAACAACTGAATCGGAATGCATAAAAAAAACAAAGAATTGTGCTTGAGCCTTTTCAGACAGAGTGTCCCAAATAAGCCAGATTTTATTGGTAAAAGCAGCACAGCATATGATCATTGGATATTTCTCAAGTCCCGCGAAAAGAATTATAATCCATCTAGGCCATCCCAATTTTAATAATTTTTATCAAAGAAAGTACCATTCATTTTTTAGTCACGATGATACATATGCTGCTTTTCACATTAAAATCTGGCTTATTTGGGACACTCTGTCCGAAAAGGCTCAGGCACAATTCTTTGTTTTTTTTTTATGCATTCCGATTCAGTTGTTCATCTAACTTATGCTGTCACGTGCTGTTTTTGACCCAAGTTGAAGTTTTGTAGGATTAAGGGGCGAATCGTCAGTCTGAGCTGTTTTTTCAATTCCTTCATCCTTAAGAAATATAATTTTTCTTGGACTTTTTGATCGATACGCATGTCTGAATTTGCTCTCCACAAAGTAAAAAACAATGTACTACCATACTAGAGCCGATTTAAAAGACAAAAAATTAATAAAGTAGGTTCATTTTCAAATTTCGGCTTCCAAACTTTCTCATATTCTTTATACGAGAACTAAAGAGCTTTTAAGATTTTGATTATTTATTCAGCAATCTCTGCACTTTATAAATGAACAATACAGTCCCGCATTTCCTCCACCAATCACATTTCAAGGGATATTTGCATAAAATCTGACTATTGTCTAAACTTTTGCAATAATGCAAAAAAATGTCTTTTGTAATTTCCAAAATTTGATTCCAGTTATAGTAATAAGAACTCCAGACACGTATTTGGGACCATATTGTGTACCTGCAGTAGAAATTTGAAAGCATTTCGTTGAATAGTTTTCTTTTTATTCACATATTTGCATTTTGTCTAAACTTTTGCATCGCAGTGTAATACTATAGCTCAGAAAATGATTCTATTACTTTGGTTTGAAAGAGGACCAATTGAAGTTTGTGTTTTTCTGATAAATCATGATAGGGGGTAAGTCCCCCGCCAAGTATAACTAGGCAGGGGACTGTGCCAGGTGACTGTTTTTGCTCTTCTTTGCGTAATATCTGCAAAACTATTGGAACATAATTAGTTACGAGACTACCTATCAATTTAGGCACAAATCGTGGACATAATAACTGATATGTTTTATAATTAACTTAATTGACATTGATAAAATCACTTCCCAGAGGACTGTTTTCGCAACGACCCTGATGCATACTTTCATCACAAATGTGGCTCTCAAACTAAGCAAAGTAGCGTTTCATTACCGTTCTTGGCGATTTCGGTAAATTCACACTGATTACTTTAAACTTCATGACAAAAAGAATTTGCAAAAGTTATAGATTTTTCGTATTACAGCTTTGAATTTGTTGCAGGGGACTGTTTGAAAGAACTCCGGACAGAATTTACATGACAATTTTAAGTTTTAGAAATACGTAATTAGACCTTATTTCATAAGAAAAATATAGCTTCATTATTCTATTTTTATATATTAATTGAAAAATTGATGTAGTGTTAATAGGTTTTTTGAAATACTATCTTTAACAGTTAGACTATGGGATTAGGACAGCCAGGGGACTGTTTTTGGCGCTTAGATAATTTCTAGAAAAAAAAAAATATTGTTATCACTCCAAATACAATTGGGCCACAAAGTATTAATGCTTTACTTGTATTAAGAGCGATAATTACTTTATTACACTTTATTATTTTTAAAATACTCAGTCCGGACAGCCAATTACCAGTTTACAGAGAATCGCCCATATTTGTCACAGAGAAATCGTCATCAAATGCTGAGATACTATTGCTGACCATGAATGACGCAAAAAGTTTTTGTCCTAAATTATTTCGAAATTAATAGGAACTTTTGACAATTATTTGTTCAAAAACGCAACTTAACGGTAATTTTAATCATGTTTAAGGGTTTTATTAATTTAGTATGCAGATTACTTTATGTTTTGACATAATTTTCAAAAGGTTTTTATGGATACACACGGAATCGGAACACAAAAGAAAAAAAACTGAACTTTTCAAATGTGGGAGTGTTGATTAAGATTTTGCCACAGTCGACAAATATCATACAATAATCGTTTTATTTTGGTTACGTCGTGTAAGAAGTAAAGTATTGCCAGTTGAAAAAATCGCCGGGAATCTCAGTGATTAAAATCTTCTTGCAACAAATTTGGCAATCTTCCTTTTCAATTGGATACTAAGTAACTGCCCAATTATAAGTACCCCAAGAAAGTGGCCAATCAACACAAACAAATTTAAGAAATGCCGTTAAGTTGTATTTAAAGTTCCATCAAATTGGAAAATAATGAACCTAATCCATTTATTAGTTGCTAATCTCTTCACGCGATTACGTTACCGATACTGTAAAACACATGTTTACAAAACTCGCGAAAATAATTAGTAGAATACAATTTATTCTACAAAATATTTTCACGTTTCAAAGCACAAAAAAAAGCACATTGCTTAAGGATAAATATTCTACTTACAACTAAGACTACAAAATGTTTTAAAATACAAATGATGGTAAAAGCTCGTTAGAAAGCGGGCGCGCGAGCGTTTCCATTGTCTATGTAAAAACCTGGATATTAACATGAAGCTGAAAAAAATTACATTTTGATTTGACTTGAGACAAGCCTTGAAAATTTAATGGGAAAAGTGGAAATGATACACGCAATTCTATCGACAGGGAGTTGAGATGATCCACTAAATACTGAATTAGTTTGTTGGAAGCCTTCGCGGATTTATGCGAAAAATGTACCTTAAATTGGAATGAAAAAAGCCCTACCAATCGAACTTTTTCAAAAATCGTTATAAATTATGGCCTATGTGTTATTCTGATGTATAAGCTACATTATGGCAAAAGTTTCATTAAAATCCATTCAGTAGTTTTTGCGTGAAAGAGGAACAAACATCCATCCATACATCCATCCATACAAACTTTCGCATATATAACAACGTAAGATAACCGTAATAATCTGAAGAAAACAGTTTAAAAATTATAGGACGGTACACCAGACATTTCTTTGCAGACAACTGCCTCTGAAAAAGTTTCTACCTCTTAACCAGTGTGGGTGTTTTGGCACTGGAGCGTTTTATCAGACTATCCTGTATGCCTGAATATAGATAAATTTTGAACAGTTCCGTAAACAATACTTGAAATTATATTTTTTGGCCCAATAACGAATGTATGTTATGAGATGCTTCTGTTCAGTCGC